>CAUYLG010060042.1:0-28438 GCA_963573385.1 Cacajao melanocephalus
TTCTAGCCTGGGCAATAGAACAAGAATCTCGTTCTCTCTCCCTCTTTCTCTTCCTCTTTCTTTCTCTCTTACATTCTTTTTTTTTCTTTCTTTCACTCTCACTTTCTTTCCTCTCTTTTTCTTTCTTTCAAAAAAAAATAGGCATATAGACTAATGGAACAAAAACATAAAGTAGGGAAAGGACACTTTATTCAACAAACGGTCTGGGATAATTGGCAAGCCACATGTAGGAGAATGATACTGGATCCTCGTCTCTCACCTTATACAAAAATCAACTCAAGATGAATCAAGGACTTAAATCGAAGGCTTGAAACAATAAAAACACTAGAAGATAACATTGGAAAAACCCTTCTAGACATTGGCTTAGGCAAGGACTTTGTGACCAAGAACCCAAAATCAAATGCAAAAAAAACAAAGATAAACAGCTGAGACTTAATTAAACATCCATTTACTTTTAACCTACCTATGTTTGAAATGTATACTATATTTGAAATGTGTTTCGTGTAGACAACTTTCTTTTTAAATTCCACTCTTTAAATCTCTCTGTTTTAACAGATGCATTTAGTATATTTGTATTTAATATAATCATTATTATATTTAAATTTAGTTCTATCGTTTTTTGTTTTTTGTTTTTTTCCTCTTATTTTGTTTTTTATTTTTGAAATTTTCTGACTCTTTGTGGGTTGAACATGTTTTAGTATTTAGTTTGACTTATCTATTGTGTTTTTTATTGTATACCTTCATGTATAATTTTAGTGGTTGTTCTAAAAATTACAATATACATACTTAACTTTCCACAGTCTGCTTAGAATCAATATTTTACCACATCACATGAAATGTAGAAACCTTGCATGATAATGATGAATTTACTCTCCTCCTTATGTTATTGTTGTCATGTAGTGTATCTACGTACATTGAAAATCCCATCAGGCAATGTTATATTTTTTGCATTCACTGTCAAACATTTTTAGAGAACTGAAGAAAAGAAGAATATTCTGATATAATTAGCCCAATATTTATCATTTTTATTGTTTTTACTCCTCCCTGATGTTCTAAGCTTCCTTCTCATCATTTCCCTTCTGTCTGAATAACTTTCTTTAGCAATTCTTTAGGCAGATCTGCCAGCAATGAATTCTTTTAGTTTTATTTCATCATAGAATGTCTTTATTTCACTTTCATCCCTGAAGAATATTTTTGCCAGAAAAAGATCTGGTATGATAGTTCTTTTCTTGCAACACTTAAAAAAAATGACGTTTCCTCCCAGAACCCTTGATTTCCAACGAGAGAAAATTACAATAATCAGAAATCAATTTTCTCCTGTTGCTAATATATCCGTTTTTTCTCTGGCTGGTTTCAAGAAGTTTTTCGTCTTTAGTGTTTGGCAGCTTGATTTTGATGTTTTTTGGCATGGAATTCATTGGGTTTATCCTGTTTGGGATCATACAGCTTCTTGTGTCTGTAACTTAATTTTTCCCCTCCTTCCTACAAATGACAAAAATGTTAGATCTTTTGTTATTGACCCACAAGTCCCTGAAGCTCTTTAAGTTACTTTGTTTCAATCTTTTTCTCTCTATCATTCAGATTGGACAGTTTCCATTGACCTGTTGGGTTGGTGCACAAGTAATTGCGGTTCGTCATTACTTTGAATGGCAAAAACCACAATGACTTTTGCACCACTGTTCTATCTTTTAGTTGACCAGTTAGTTCCTCTTGCACTTGTGGGTTCAGCTCATTTAGTGAATTTTTAAGCTTCAATTATTATGTTTTGCAGCTCACTTTTTTTTTTTCATTTTGCTCATCCTGTCTTCTTTTCTTCATTGAGATCTTTATTTTTCTGTTTATTTTGAGAAGGCTTGCAACTGTTTTTTGGAGCATTTGTATAATTGCTGCTTTAAAGCTTTCAATAGCTAATTCCAATATCTGTGCCATCATGACATTGGCATCTGTTGATTACCTTTTCCAATGTGAGTTGAGATTTTCCTGATTCTTTATGTGCAGTGAAATTTATTTTTTATTTTTGTATTTTAATTTTTTTGAGACAGAGTCTCTCTCTGTCACCTAGCCTGGAGTGCAGTGGCATGGTCTTGGCTCACTGCAACCTCCACCTCCCAGGTTCAAGTGATTCTCCCACCTCAGCCTCCCAAGTAGCTGGGATTACAGGCATGTGCCACCATGCCCAGCTAATTTTTATTATTTTAGTAGAAATGAGGTTTCACCATGTTGGCCAGACTTGTCTCAAACTCCTGACCTCAGGTGATCCACCCGCCTCAGCCTCCCAAAGTGCTGGGATTACAGGTATGAGCCACTGTGCCTGGCCTGCAGTGAAACTTTTTATTATATCCAGGACATTTTGAATATTATGAAACTATGAGCCATATCATATGGAAAATGTTGTAGGCTCAGGTAAGAAGTTCTAATATACATTCTGTGGACCATAATTCCAATGTCAATTCAGTTGTCAAAGCATTTGCAATGTCATATCTTTCTTTTTTGTGTGCCCCCAGAAGCCACTTTGGGATGTGGCCTATGGTCTATCTGTCAGTTCAGTTCTCAAAGGCTTTGGTATACTGTGTCAAATCAGATCTGTGTATGTGGAGCTGCAGTGGTGAGCCCAGGAGTTCATAAACACCTTTATAATGTTGCTCTACTGAGTTCTTCCCTCTTTGCAATCTCCCTTCTGCTCTTCGTTCCCTCCTTTTGCTCCTACAGCCAGAAAGTGAGGATTTTAGTTACCCTGTTCTGCCATGTACTTCTGTAGTTGTGCCTACATCTGGAGCAGGTGGCAGGAGGACAGAGAGAGTAAAAGCAATGAGAGATTGCCCTACATGCCTGGAACCACTGCTCCACTAAATGTAAAGGAAGGTGCTGCTCCCACAGAGTTTTTTTCTTCTACAGACTCACATTACTGTAGGCTGCTGCCACCTCCACAAGATTGCTTGGGGTCTAGGGCATAGGAGGAGAGAGGAGAGGAACAAAGAGAGAAAGAAAGAAAAATTGGTGAATTTCTGCATGTTAGTGTGCTGGAATTTGTTTTTTCCTCTCTTTGAGCTAAAACTGGAAGGTTTCTCTGAAATTCTGTCTGCACCCTGATATTCATCTCCAGAGCATTAAGTTCAAGCCAGAAGATACTGGCAGAAATGAAAATTGTAAACTCATCATTGGTTTCATGGTATTATGAACTGGGGCTTTCTTCCCAATCTACCTGCTGCTATTTACTTTTGAGTGTTCTCAAATAGCTACTTTATATATTCTGTCCAGAAAGTGGAGAGGATAAAATATGCTTACTCCATCTTACCTGAAACCAGAAATCCTCTGGTTCTATTTTAATGCATTGGCCAGCCATGTAAGTGTATCGAACTGCTCTTCCACTGTGTCTTTTTAAAGGAGTAGCTCCTTAGTAATTCAGTGTAGACTTCCAAAGATGGACTGCATACTAAACCCTATTCTGGACTCTAGGGATTTAAAAACGGGAAACAGTCCCTATTCTGAAGGAGCTCACAGCATTCAGTTTCCCTTCCCTGTTCCTTCTAAGGAACCAACTTTCCCCCACTATGGGATTTTGACTGGGACAGAAAATTAAATACTCTGCTTCCCTCTAGCAAGGGAGTATGCACATGAAGCAAATTAAGCCAATTAGATCCTCCTTTTTCTGTATCTTGAGGCTAACAATATAAGAATGGAAAAGAACAGTTGGAGCCAATCATTTCTTACGGTAGTGTCTGGATGCCCAGGTTCTAGTCCTGGTTCTCTAACCTTCCACTCATTCGATTGCTACCCAATATACATTCAATAAATCCCTTATTTTATTTTATTTTATTTTACTTTATTTTATTTGTAAAAGTTGGTTTTTGGTTTTTGCCACAAAAAAATCCTAACAAATGGTCTATGAGAGAAGACAAGTCCACACATAAATCACTGCAATCAAGTGTTCAATTAGTGCTACAGCAAAGGCAGTTACCGAAAGTTCTAAAAATATGGAAATAATACTGACTTATTGGAAGAAGATTGTGAAAGATCTTGCGGAAGAGATGACCTTTAACTAAAAATAACATCACCATTTCAAGGAAGGCTGTCTTATTCCTTGTGTGGTTCTTGAATGGATAGTTATAGCCCTCTTTGACAAACCATGCATGCTCATGTAGCAGCAAAAGAAAATGCTTGAGGAAGTTGAAAGACATTTGAATTTGGTGGGTCCTTACCTAAAAACTGAGATTAAGTCTCCAGTGGTTGAAGTTCTGTTTACTGCTGGCAAAAAGCAACTTCATGGTTTGAAAAAAAAAAAAAGACATACAAAATACTCATACCGCATTTTAGACATCAAATAACTCTTATAAAACAGCATTTTTTTGATGAGTTTAGTGTAAATGAATCAGAAACATAAGGATTAAATTTCCCTTAAAATACACAGGGGCTTAAAAATTAAGAGAAAAAGTGCCTGGCAAAATGTGTTTTGTATTTTGCCAAGTCCTAAAGATTTAAGAAGCAGTTCAAGATGTTTTACCAGACCACTCAAAACATCGCTGGATTCTTCCATCCCTTCAAGAGCAGATCTAGATATATTCCTTCTGGCTGACTTCTCCAGTCCTAGGGGGTTGGGGAGAGGGTTGGGAGTTGTAGCACATGCTTGCTGCAGTCTGCCTTTGTTTTCTACTGCTTGCATCTTAATATGGATACAGATATGTGTCTCTTCACATCCTCACTATCCCTACTACACAGGGTTGCTTCGAAATCAAGGATAATAATGTATTCCCTAAAGTTACTTAGCACAGCTTTGTGAAAAAAGCATTCCCCCATGTCCACTAACACTGTTAGTCTATCAAAACTTTTTTTAAAGCCTGGCATAGTGGTTCACTCCTGTAATCCCAACACTTTGGGAGGCCAAGTTGGGCTGATCACTCGAGGCCACGAGCTCGAGATAAGCCTGGCTAACATGGTAAAATCCATCTCTACTAAAAATACAAAAATTAGCCAGACATGGTGGTACATACCTAATCCCAGCTACTTGAGAGGCTGAGGCAGGAGAATCACTAGACCCCGGGAGGCAGAGATTGCAGTGAACAGAGATCGTGCAACTGCACTCCAGCCTGGACAAGGGAGTGAGACCCTGTCTCAACAATGAAATGAAATAAAATAAAATAAAATAAATTTTAAAACTTCTTATAAAAAAGGAAGTCTGCTGGTACTAAATAAGTAATTTGAATTATATTTCTCTCCAAAATTTAATAATGAAGTCTGAGGGAAAATTAGCAATGTTCAACATAAACTGGATATTTAAAAAATTAAAACAAATTAGAATGTGCTCAAACATTACTTTTCTATTGTATCATTTAGTAAACATTTTATTATTCAAATTTCCAAATGTACACAAAAATAGAATCATACAATAAACCCATGTACCATGATGCAGCTTCAACCATCATCACCATAGTGCCATAAAAATATTTTTAAATCTTGAGATTTGTAATAGGACATTTTTAAGTCAGTGGGCAATAAAAAAAAAAAAATAAGACTGGCACCTATTGTATATGGGAAATGAATGAGCTAATTAGAGTTAAGGGAATCTAAGATAATGCCTATGCCTTCAATACCTATATTATAGATAAGGTGGATACAAAAAAGATAAGTATTAGCAAAAGGAATATGTCTGTTCAATGTGTGGCATAGATCATAAGTGTAAAAAAAATCACTCTTTAGTGTACTTAGTATATACATGAAGGAGTCTGAGCCTAAATTTACTAAAAAAAAAAAAAAAAAAAAGCATAATAGGAAAACAAAAAAGGCAAAACTTCCCACCCTTCAGAAACTGGCTATAGTGGAGAAGGTAATAGGTAAATTGTTTTCACAGTATTAATGCCCCAAAAGAGAATTTTCAAAGATCGATTTAGAAGTACCCCAAACTTTCTCTACTAGGACTGATTTACACATTTCAGTTAATTATTTTCACTCTTGCTTGGATTTTACTTGCTATCTTACCGCCATGAAATGTTCCCTAAAGCCTGCAGGAATTAGCAAAGCTCTTGGGTTTGGTGAGAGAGAGTCATCTTAAGATTTCATTTCTCTCAGGGAAGCTGGGATCCAGGGGGTCACTTTTGAGAGATGAAAGGCCAAGTTTATTTTGACTTTCAAGACCCTGTCTCTCCTTGCCATAGACATGCTTAAGCGAACCCAAACTCTTCCCTGTTGGAGAGAATGCTTTGGGAGGTGGTGGAGTTGGAGGCATAAGACTCCACAGTGCAGTCTGTAAGACACCAAATAGCCAATGTGGCCATCAGACTTTATACCGCCCTACTTAACTGGGGCCTTTTGGCCAAGTAATCTATAGTCTGGGTATTTGCAGAACGCATAGACAACTTGGAATAAAAACGTTTCTCTGTGCAAAGAGATACCTAACAATTTGTATGTTGAAGTTCTAACCCCTGGTACTCAGAATGTGACTGTATTTAGAGACAGCACCTTTAAAGAGACAATTAAACTAAAGTCTTTAGGGAGGGCCCTGATCCAGTATGACTGTGGTGCTTACAGGAAAAGAAAATTTGGACTCAGATATACACAAAGAGGAGACCATGTAAAGACACAGAGAGACGATGGCCACACACAAGCCAAGGAGAGAGGCTTCGGAAGAAACTACCTCTGTTGACACCTTAATCTCAGACTCCTGGCCTCTAGAACTGTGAACAAATAAATGTCTGCTGTTTAAGTCACCCAGTCTGTAGTTTGTATACATACATGATTTTTAATACTGAATGTTCCTATTGAGAATGTGAGAATAACATTTGACTAAGGGTATTCGCGAAATGTGTAATTTAACCAAGCAAGGAATGCCTGTGTGCTCCAGCTTATTGGATAGAGACTAAAGCAAGTGAACAGGGATGACAAGCTGTGCTCCTAGACTAGCAGTTTTATCTGGTTTCATCTACTCCGATAACATTCTGGCCAAATAAACAGATACAGTCAAACCCAATTAAGTATATTCAATATTTGGATTTGAATATTTGGATTAAAAAATTAATGTATAAAAAACCTATCAGCCTATGAGGCACTGTTGACACAAAAAATACCTTTTTGACAAACATGGCTGTTCTGCCAAAGCACTGTAGTATATTTTAAAACATGAGCCTAAAACTGTCTTATATACAGTGAAGTAGGTCTGAGAAAGCTTTCATTACAATCCTTTGCTGAAAAACAATTTAATTTTTTAAAATTTCATCTCACGTGTGTATATATTCATTCTACCTCCTTTATCAAAAATAGAAAGATTTTAATCTCACAAAACTAAGTAGCATATTATTGCAACGTGTGTGCATGTGTATATGCAGCTGCTATGTAGGAAAAACATTAATAACTGTTTACTGTAGGTTAAAAATAAAATAATTGATATCATTTGGATAATTTCAACCTTCCAGTAGAGTGTGTGGATGGCAAGACTTCAAGTATGAGACAAAGTTGCAAGGTCTTAAAAAAAACACTTAGTTGGATTTCTGAAAACTACTTCTTGTTCTGTGAATACATGGTTCCTATGGTGGTCTTCAACTTTGTGTCTATGAAAATGTGTAACAATATTCAAAAGGAAACATAAGGCACAGCTTCATCATAGCCCTCCCTCTCACTCAGTGCAGAGATTTTCCAGTTGCACACAAGAAACATTAAATGAAAATATCCTTTGTAAAATGTTAAGTGCAATATAAATATTTAATACTGCTTTAAAAAATACTTTAAGTAATACTACATTGTGGGACACAATAGGTGTAATTCCAAGACTCGGAGTCTCTGAATGGAGAAAGAAATTGCATATCCCCCATAGTATTTAACAAAGGACTAATTAGAGCACTTTCTTTTTTTTGTTTTTTATATATATTTTTTATTGCATTTTAGGTTTTGGGGTACATGTGAAGAACATGCAGGATTGTTGCATAGGTACATACATGGCAATGTGGTTTGCTGCCCTCCTCGCCGTCACCTATATCTGGCATTTCTCCCCATGTTATCCCTCCCTAACTCCCCATCCCTGCTGTCCCTCCCTAGTTCCCCGCCACAGACCTCAGTGTGTGATGCTCCCCTTCCTGTGTCCATGTGTTCAACACCCATTTATGAGTGAGAACATGCGGTCTTTGATTTTCTGTTCTTGTATCAGTTTGCTGAGAATGATGGTTTCCAGGTTCATCCATGAGGCCTCAAAAGTGAAATTTTCTTCAAGGTCCCCTTACTGCTACTCTGAATCAAGAAACCCACTTCCTCTCAAAAAAGACCCAGAACCTCAGAGATAATTGAAATCCAAGTTGAGAGAAAGGAGGGCCTTTTATTTCCCACAGTCAGTTCTGTGCTGGGAAAAGTGGATGTTGGAATTAAATTCAGGGTTCCCCCCTAAACGATCTCATCTTGCCCCAGCTGGAGTGAAAGTTTCAGGTAGGTACCATCTGGGGGCACGTAGCAGCCTCTGGGACTCGGTGGGGTCCTTGTGATGATTCTGGGAGCTCCAAGGCTCTGTTCCACTTGCATGTTTCTGTGCACTATGTGAATACATGGTGGCATCTAGAACAAGGAGACTCTGCTGGCCCCATTACACCTACTGCATGAATAAAGATATTGGCCTTCATGCTCTACTCTCCAAAGATCTAGCAGTGATACATTTGTTGAAACTCCAGAATCCCAGAGATCTCCTTTTCCCTCCCCCATTCAAAACGGTCTAAGCTGACAGAGGAAGACCCTCCCTGGAGCAGAGTCTTTAGGCAGTCACAGCCTCCTCTTGCTTTTCCAGATCTCTGGTTCTGTGTGAGAAGCAGGGAGGAGGAGTGTGAGCCCAGAGCAAAGTCAACACAAAATCTTCAGGGTGAGTGTGAATCACAGAAAAATAAAATATTCTCTATACGTCCAGCTCTAGAACTGTGATTTGAATAGAATTCACAATTAGATTATTGATCCATTGGTGAGATTTAGAATTGAACTTTGAAGATGGATTTTTTAAAAAATGTTTTTAAATGGAATAGAGCCAAGAATAATTTGACAGCTTAAACCCTGCTGGTAATCAACCCCTAGAGTCATTAAGAAAGACAGGAGTGGGAGGTGAAACATCTGGAGAAATGTGAGCAGATAACGAATTGGGTGGGTTTTATAAAAGCTAAATGCTATCTGTAGGAAGCAGAGTTATAAAAAATTGTGAGGCAATAACCCTGAGGTCATACAGGGGTTAAGAGGAAACCTTGACTGCTTCCCGGGCAATTCTTCCAGGGAGAATGGCGATTGAAGGTGCTTATTTCTCACAACAGCATGCATGCATGGTCAAACACAAGTAGTCAAAAGACACTATCCAAAAAGGGTCTTATTATGCACCAGGTCAGCCTGCAGCACTGGCCTCCCCCACCCAACCGCAGCACCTTGGCCTGGGCACTTCAAATGATAGCCATCAGGGAGCTGGTCAACTTACGATGACGAGAGCACAGACTTGAGAGTCATGAAGGCTAGGATGCAAAAATTGCTGCTGTCCTTTATCAGTTATGAGACCTGAATATATTTCTCAGATGTAAAGGTATTTCTCCTCTGTGAGTCTCATTTTTCTCACATGATGAATTTGGATAATTATGCCCACTTTGCATATTTTCCTGAGGATTAAATGACATAACACACCTGACACAGTTTCTTGCACGTGCCAGATGATGGCTACGTGTTAGTTCTCAAATTCTCTTCTCAGTCATTCCCCCCACAGTCATTCATTCAATGCCAACTATGTACCCTGCACAAGGCCACGAGGCAGAAAAATGAACAAGACAACTCCTATCCTAAATGGGGACATAATTTTGAAAAAGATAGACACACACTGGTAACTATGATATAAGTAGAAGTGACAGAAGTTAGACAGGGTACCAGTAAGGAGCAGAGATGAGGAGTGTGAAATTCAGTATAGGATGGGGGAAATCAAGAAGCCTTCCTGGGAGACGTGGACCTGCGTTTGGTCCTACAGGACTAGTAAAAGAGGGCAGTATACACAAAGGCAAAATATAACTCCTGTGGCAAACCTTCACATTGTAGTGTGGCTGGAACCTAAAATGTAAATCAGAAAGAGCAGTAAAAGAAGAGAGTGTGAGGACAGGCAGGGAATCAGCTCACAGAGGGTTTGGCATAGCATAGCCTAGCATTGAGCATGGATTTCACCATTCCCTGGGGTGGCTTAGGCCCCTTGCTGCTTTCTTACACTGGTCTTGCAGGGTATATTCTGACTTAGAGAAATCAGACACCATAAAATATAAATATATGAGAGACTCCAAAGGTGAAGAAGGGTGTGGGCAGTAAAGACCTGGATTGTGTCCGATGGTGTTACCTGGAATGACTTCTGCATTTATTCCGTGTACATCTGTCTAACTTGTGATGACATGCAGCTAGGTGTATTTGCAAATGCTTTTGCATGAAAAAGGCCAAGATCTAGGGCAGCACAAATCCAGCCATAAGGTCTTATGTATAGGCCAGTATTTCAATGCAGAGCCTGTGATGGTCTTGGCGAGCTCCACCTATGATGATAACATAATGCCCAGTGCCAGATCAAACAACACTTCATTGCCTCTTCCCACCCTGTGAGTTGCAGGAGGGAACCCTTAGGAGGACCAGCATCATCCCTCAGCCTCCACTGCTGCTTCTCCCAGGGAGACAACATTTTCAAACATCTTTGCAGTACCTCCAACTGTGTCTTCCTGGGACAAGCTAAATCACTGAAGCTGTTTTAAAGTCCTCAGTCTCTGGACCCATAAGAAAAGGGATGTACACAGCTCAACATTACCATCTACAGTGTTTCCAAAGCTTTCTTTTGGATTCTGAGCCATAGCTTTGAGGGACAATGTGAGAGTCCTGCCTCAATGCATGGAATTAGTTCTCGGGTAGTCATTCTCTTTTAAAAAAAAAATCTGATTAATATTCTATGGTTGAAAAGAAGAGAATAAGTGGAATATTTTGTCAGGTCATTTCATCATCTAATTTCAGGAATCAGTTCAAGAGTCTGCAAACCCAAATCCTAATGGGGCCAGGCAGGAAATTTAAACGTGTACACTGGGGAAGATACAAGGCAACAGAGAATAATAGCGGGACTTTATGATAAGGGAAGAAGGCATACCCCACCAGAAACATTGTCTTTTTAACTGAAGTATCCAAATTTGTTCAAAATAATACTACGCTGGCTCAAAAATATTGCTATATGGATTGTCTCCCTGCTGCCTCCTGGTATGTGACTCCCTGGTAGCACATAAATTACAGAGACTTGACCGATCTCCATGCGCTTCCTCTGCCATCACGTTTGAACACCATCTGCATTTCTTCACCCCTTAGTGACTTGCTACATTTATCACCTTAGCCATGTTTTCCAAACTAGCCTTTTACATACATGAGGCTGATGCTTGAGAGTTATACCACCACTCTTCTCCCTTCTCATTCTAGAAATATTTCCTCTGTGAAGGCCCAGATGTTTCCAGCAACCTATTATGGAGTTCTGACTTACCCTAGAAATAATTGCAGAAGAGGCTATAAGGCAAGATCACATGAGAAGTTTAAAAGTAGCCAATTAAACAAGAAATGATGGTGACTTAGGTAGAGCTTTCTTGAAATAGAAATATGGTGTGCTGTGACTTGAAAAAGAACATCAAGAAGTGTACATATGCATGAGAATAAGCTGTGTGAGTAAGGGAGAAGGTCTTGCAGATAAGGTGTATCACAAAGTGATCATCATCATCAAACTCTAACATTTATTTAGCAAAACACTGAACACTGTCCTATGAAGACTTTATAGGAAAGAATGATGACGAATCTCTCTACCCACAAAAGAGAATTCTCCTCCTGAATTCTTAAAATTGCTGTTCTTAATGAAAAGATGGTATAAAGTACACAACTGTGAATAGCACAGACACAGGCAAAGAAAGCCTTCCTCTATTTCACAGGCTACTTCTAGGTTGATGATCAAGTCATTCTGAGGAATCACATCTACAATCTGAGAATCAAATTAGATCCTAAAGGTCAACATCAGTGGTTCACTTGCATGGTGGCATCTCAGACACCTAAGATTGGAAAGGTGTGGTAGTGATTGATTTGCCCAAGGTCACATCATGAGCTCACAGGGGGTTGCACCCATTTTTCCCCTTCTACCCAAAAGAGGCTTCTCATAGGCCAATTTACAAACAGTCCTTGAGTCATCAAACCCAACTATTAATCGTTTAAAACCTGAAACTGGATTGTTTTAAGAACCGGATCATCAGTCAGATTCAGGTTATCTCTAATATTTGTGTTTATCAACATAAACTAAAATGTCTCAGTTGGTAACCAGTTACTCAGCATACAATATTGACCCAAATATTTATATAGCTTTGGAAAATTACTATCTACATGTACACATTAAAAATAATAAGAGTTTGGTGATAACTTTTAAATCCTTATTATTTCTATTATTGTTTTAGAAATTTGGACCAGTTAAACAAGACAGAACAATGATACTTTTTTTTTTTTGAGACAGGGTCTTACTCTGTCATCCAGGTTGGAGTGCAGTGGTGCAATCACAGCTCACCACAGCCTTGACCTCCTAGACTCAAGTAATCCTCCCACCTCAGCCTCCCAAGTAGCTGGGACTACAGATGTGCACCACCATGCTAGCTAGGTTTATTTTTTATTTTGTATTTTTGTATTTTTGTAGAGATAGGGTCTTGCCATGTTGGCCAGGTTGATCTTGAACTTCTGGGCTCCAGTGATCCTCCTGCCTCAGCCTCCCAAAGTGCTGTGATTACAGGCATGAGCCACCATGCCCAGCCAGAAATGATACTCTGTATCAGTTTAAATCACATCCTTATCCTATGAGACATTATTCATATCCATTTTGTTATAGTGATAAAATATATTTCTTCTTGTATTTATACTTAATACAAATTAAATAAAATAAATTTTGTTTTGCTTTGTTTTGTCTTTAAGAGACAGTCCCACTCCATCGCCCAGGCTGGAGTTCAGTGGCACGATCTCGGCTAACTACAACCTCCACTTCCTGGGTTCAAGCAATTCGCCTGCCTCAACCTCCCAAGTAGCTGGGATTACAGGTGTCCTCCGCCAGGCCTGGCTAAATTTTTGTAATTTTAGTAAAGACAGGGTTTCACCATATTGGCCAGGCTGGTCTCGAACTCCTGACCTCATGATCTGCCCACCTCAGCCTCCCAAAGTGCTGAGATTACAAGCATGAGCCACTGAGCATGGCCATAGGACTTGTTTTGAGAGCCTTTCTAAGATTTTCCAAAAAGGATCCCAATACAATGTGATTTATTTACAAGTCCAATAGCATCAAATATAGAGCTTAAAGCAGAAAGACAGACAAGAGCTGCCTGTCGAAACCCACAGGACAAACTTCATCCTGCCAGCAAACAGTGTGACACATGGTGCTCGTGCCACAGAGGGTGTCTCTTCTCTAAAGTTTCAGTCGCCATCCCTGCATGGTGACCAGTAAGTCAGATGAGGCAGGCACAAATAGAGCATGGATTCAGCAGGACAAATGAACAAAATCAGCCCTCGTATCTGGACAACATTTTGTCCTGTGCATGGTTTGCCCTAATATCAAAACTGTGGTCATTATTTAGATATGCATAATAAAACTAACAGTAACAACGACTGAGTCACTGTGCCAGGGACATCCCTAAATTCTTTCTAGTATCTTTTCCATTATTCCTCACAAGAGCTCTTTGAAGTTAGTAGTATTTGCCTGCTGTATAAATGGGGAAACTGAGGCTCAGGGAAATCACCATGGGCATCTTTTTTTTTTTTTTAATTCTGAATAAATGTTTTGTTTGAATGGTTTAAAATAATATTCAAAAAGATACAGTGTGGTTCAGGTCTGGAACCTTGGCAACTTCAAAGGTGTTAATAGGTTTGTTTTTCCTGAAAAATCACACTGGACCCCTGTGTTTCAAAATGGACTTACTGGCTGAACATTTTGTATGTGCCAGTGTTAGAACAAACAAAAAAACAAAAAGAAAAACCAATGCAGGCCTTACAGATGAGGTTGTTTTACCTCCCTTTTTCCATTCTTAACTCTTTAATGGGTAAAGATGGTCCATCCCTCTTGACGAACCTCAGAAGAGAAGACCTGTCCCCCGCAACCTCACCTTCAGAGCTGCTCTGTGTGTGGATGCCTCTGGCCAGCTGAGGGCGCTGTGCAGAGCTCCTGGGCAGGCTGCGTGGGAGGTGCTGCGTGGGGCAGGCTGGGGAGGGGGTGGTATGGCCACACTGATGCCCCAACCTGTGCACGATGCCTGCCCTGTAATGTGGACATAGCTAGAATGCACGGGGTCCAGGGACCCTCATACCTACAAGGTGTCTTGCACCTACAAGGAACAGTTCTGAAGCTTCCCACCTGGGTCCATATCCTTTTCCTTGCTAGCTTCTACAACCCATTTAACCCCTTTTGGGCCACACTTCCTTTGTCTGTGACATGGAACTACTATTACCAATAATAACAGCAATGATAATAATAATAACACCATAATACTCTTCAAAGGATTGATGTGAGGTATAAATAAAATATTGCCTATGAAGCCCTTCTGTCACAATCTGACTTACAGGATGCATGCAATAAATGGCTATTTTTATAAATATTTAAAGTCAATTTCACAAAAGCATTCAGCAGAGCTCCTGTCTCACAGTAAGCATTCTAAGTGTTTTGTTTCTCTGCTTGGTGTTAGGATCGTTTTTTTCTGCCTTCTGTGTCCTCCTCCCTTGGTATGAGAGAGGGTGGAGTAGCATAAACAGCATGGTCTTTGAAGTTAGACCAATCTGAGTTCAAATTCCAGCCCGGCCGCTCACTACCTGTGTGAACTGGGGAAGTTACATAACCCTGGCAGCTTCAGGATTCTGATCTGTGTCATGCAGAGATTACCTCCTACTTCAGAGCATTAAAGGAAAGAGACCCACACAGCCTGGTGCCTCGAGGGTACTCATGAAACACTAGTCCCCATTCAGTAGCTGTACCTCCATCTTCACCTCTGCCGCTTCTCACTCAGGACACACCAGGTCAACAGTCACAAGGCCTGGAGAATATATGGGACATCCTCCTTCTGCTATTCTTGTGTTTTTCAGCTCATCTTCACACTCGCCATAGGAGGCAGTGAAGAGTGGTAGTGATGCATCACTCTAGGATGCAATCACCATATAGTGCTGATAAGATGCAGTTAGGATGCATTTTGAGCTTCTGGAATCTGAGGCTTGGAAAGGTTAAGTAACTTATGCTTTGTCATGCCACCCAGCTAGCAGCCAGTGGGGCTGGATTCCGTTTCATATTTGTTTGAGTCCAAAACCCTTGCCTTTTCACTATCCCACATTGCCTCTTCTTGAGATCAGAAAATCTTTTTTCAATACCCATTAGTAACTTCCATCCTGCCCCAGGTCAACCCCACCGAAGGCCCTGTGGCCCTCCTCAGTAGAAGAGAGAGTGGCTTATTCTTGGGGTGTGCACATCCATACAACCTTCAGTACAAGAGAATAAGGGGGCACCTTTAGAGTGTGTCATTAAAGAGAAACTTTCTGAATTTTCTCAAATTGCAAAGAATCCTGCAGCTATGCCTTCTGCTTGAAAGAGCAAGGATGATTCTCCTGATGGAAATAATTGTTTTTGCCCGGGCATCTTTGTGAGGACTCTTTGGGATGTGAATAACAAGAAAACCCAATTCAAACCAACTTAAGGAAAAAGTGATAAAACCCTCTGGCTCACATACAGGATACCCCAAGGCTAGGGTTGATTTCAGCACAGCTTGGTGCAGGGCCTCAGGGGAGTAACTAGCCCCAAGATTTCTCTCCATCTCTTGGTCCTGCTTCCTCTGAGTTGGCTGCATTTTCAGAACAGACTCTCCTTTTATGGCGGATACAATGGTGGCACCCAGAAAGATATGTCACATCCAAATCCCTGGGATTGGTGAATGGTATATCATTTGGAAAAGATGTAATCAGGTGAAGGATCTTAACATGGAATTTTTTTTTTTTTTGAGACAGTGTCTTGCTGACCTCAGGCAATCTGCCCACCTAGGCCACACAAAGTACTAGTAAGATGATAGGCATGAGCCACCATGCCTGGCCTTAACATGGAATTATTCTGTATTACCCAGGTAGGCCCTAAATCCAATGCCAGTTCATTCTTATAAGAGACAGGAGGGGAGAGGACACATATGGAAGAAGAGAAGACCGTGTGAAGATGGAGGCAGAGTGTGAGTGATGCAGTCACCAGCCAGGAAGTTGAATGAGGCAAGGAAGGAGCTTTCCCCGGAACCTCTGGAGGGAGCTTACTGACACCGTGACTTCAGGTTTCTGGCCTCCAGAACTGTGAGAAAATAGATTTCTTTTGTTACAAGCCACCAAGTTTGTATCATTTTTTTTTTTTAATAGCGGCCTCAAGAAACAAATCCAGTGGCATAGTTTTGCAGTCACCCTGAGCTCACATTCTCAAAACTTTGGGTTAAAAAGAAGAGAGACAGATGTGTTCACATAGGGCATGATGCCTAAATAGCCCATACAAGTACAGAAGAGGGTTTTGAGGCTGCTCCTAGTAAACTGGTGGTGGAGCCTTCTGGGTCTTTACAATGAAGTTGTAAGACTCACTTGGAAGGTGGTGAGCTAGTTTTGTGCTCATCCTAAGAGTCTCTGTGGCCAGGGTAATTCCAGTTATGAGTTCTGCCTTTCACCCCAACTGAAGCCTTCCCCAGGCAACATGGGCAGAGTGAGGAAGATAAATCCCCAAGCCAAGAACAGAGCTGTTGCCTGCTAAAAGAATAATACTTGGGAGAAAAAAAACAAATGTTCACCATGCTCCTAAAACATCCACCCAGATGGAAGTCATAGTTGGTTGGTTTGACTCTCTGCATGGTCATTGTTACTGTAATGTACTATGAATACATATTGGCATTTTGCAATTACTTGTCCTCTTACAAACTTAGATGTTTGACATTCCTTTTGACATTAAGAAATTTGTTTTCTTATTAACCTTTCCCCTGTCTCATTTGTAACTCCTTACTCACCAATACTTGACCTAAAGTTAGGGGTCCCTCCACAGCTGAACTGCAAGCTGCTTGGGTCACTGCTGAGACTTAGTTCCACTGAATTGTTTTCATCTTATATCCAGAGATTTAATTTTCAGTGTCACCTTTTTCAAAAACAAAGTTTCTATATATAAGGAGGTCTATTTCCTGGCTTTCTATTCTTTCTATTTGTCTATTTGTGTATTCCTACACAGGCTTAATAAAAATCTTAAGGTGCAGTTCAGATGTGTTCACATAGGGCATGATGGCTGAACAGCCCATACAAGTACAAAAGAGGGTTTTGAGGCTACTCTTGGTAAGCTGGTGGTGGAGACAGACTAAAAATTTGGTGAGTTTTTGCTGGAAATTTTCAGAGCTCTCATGTATAACTGGAACCAGGCAAAGTTAAGGTAAGGCTAGAAATCTTAAGTGTGAATAATTTTCTGAGTATTTGCCATCTCAGCAGCTACCAAACTCTGGGAGGTGATGTCTGATATTTGTATTTTCCTCTAGCACATTTCCCTAGCACAAGTGGCATGTGTATTGTGTGTGTGTGTGTGTGTTTCTGTGTGTGTGTGTCTGTGTGTGTGTATAAAGAAAGAAAGAGAGAAAGGGAATGAGAGAGAGATGTTAGGCAGGGCACCTTCAGTGTGCCAGCCTCTATACTAAGTATTTGGCAGAGACCTTGACACAGAATAAGTATTTTTGGTGTTACTAATGTCAATATTATTATTAATAGTGAATTTAAGAGTCACAGAAACCTTACAAGATAACATTTATCTTATAAAATACGGGGGCTAAACTATGTTTAGCAATAGAAAATAAGAAAACTGAGCCTCAGAGAGGTCAAGCAATTTATTTAAAGATGCATGGCTAATCAGATGTAGGCCTAGCCAAAATTTGAATTCAGGTCTGTCTGACTTTTGTGCTCCAAGTCCTTTCCTATTGTCTGGTTCTCTCTCTCTCTCTGCATTCTACATTCTGTAATTGCATTGTAAATTAACTAAGAAAATCATTCAAGATGCAAAAAATAATCTACAAATATATTATTAAAACTTATAAGAAACTTCAGTATGCTTTTGGTGTATATTATTATAATATAAAAATCAATAGCTTTTGCAGATGCCAATAACAACCAATGAGAAATGGTTATTTATAAAACTTGCTATTTGAAAATAGCCACAAAATATATAAGGTATGCAGAAATGCCTAACTAAATACTAAAAAGACTAACTAAGAATACCAACAAAAGATATGCAAGGCAAATAGGGAATAGACAGACAATAGATACTTTGTTATGAAACTAATAAGAGTCTAAATTGAGTAAAATACGATGTTCATGAATAGGAAGACTCAATATTATAAATTTCTGTCTAAATTAATAAACAATAGACTCCATTATAATCAAACTTAAGATAAGCATTTAAAATAGCTTTGACTAGCTTAATCTCAAATTTATATTGAAGGATAGAGGGCCAAGAACAATCTAGAAGATTTTTTAAAAAATAACAATAATAGAGGACTCACTATACAGAAAACAAGATCTTTATTAAGATTGTGTAGGGATAGACAGACTAATTGAAAGAATAGAAAGCCAGGAAATAGGCCTCCCAATATACAGAAACTTGGTTTTTGAGAGAGGTGACATTACAAATCATTGTGAGAAGAATGAGAGATTTAGTAAATAATACTGTGATAATTAGCAATCCAGATAGAAAAAATAAATTAGATAACCACAAAGTAAAACAATAAGAATATATCAGTTCTTACCCATCTGATTCTCAGACGTCTAAGAGTCTGGTATTTAAAATGTGTGGATGAGGATGTGGGGCAAAGATGCTCCCATGCTCTGCTATATGAACACCTGAGTTGCTTTAACCTTTTCAGATAGTCATTTGGTACTGTCTGGTAAGGTTACAGATGTGCAGATCCTACTGCTCAGCAGTTCCATTTCCTAGGAAGCTCTGGCACATATGCACAAAGGGCACACCCAAAGACAATCTCACACAATGACATATTTAACAGGAAAAGTCTGAAACATTAAATATTCACCCATAGAGGTATGAGAAAAATACATTGTATTCTAAAAGCTGATCTATACTATTTAAAAGGAAAAACTAAATCTACATATTCCTAAGTAAATCTTGAAAATATGTTACATGAACAAAAAATTGGGATAGACTACTCACAGTATACTGTTTATATAAAGTTTTTTTTTAATCACATCATGTTATATCTTGTGTATGACCACAGATTGTAAAATATAATTGTAGTGTTACAAAGAGAGGGATACGTACCAACTTTAGGGTGATAGTATTTTCTAAGGTGGGAAGGAGAATGGATTGGGCAGGAGTAGGGTACTTCAAAGAGTTTTATTTTATTTTTTTTTTAATTCAAAATTTGGAGACAAAAGAAAGAAAATATCTTTGGGGTAGTGGCCAGACAGCACAACTTAGAGCACATTTACAAGAAAGAAAGTTATATCTAGCAGATCTTCCAGCCTTAATGTTCCATAGTATAAAGTCAAAGATAAATGTTCTGCAATTACAGAATGCAGAATGCAGGGAGAGAGAGCTACCTCCCCCTTTAATATCCCAGCATGACCATGGCCTTTTAAAATCAATTTCTTTATTATTATTGCCATTTTGTTTGATTTGTCTTGAGCATTTTTTTTGGCCTTAAATTTCCTTCTTGAGATTCTTGGGAAGTGACTCTTGTTGTCTAGTGACTTTTTTTTTCTTTTTCTTTTTTTGAGCCAGAGTCTCTCTGTGTCACCAGGCTGAAGTGCAGTGGCGCGATCTCAGCTCACTGCAACCTCAACCTTCTGGGTTCAAGTGATTCCCCTGCCTCAGTCTCCTGAGTAGCTGGGATTACAGGCGCACAACAGCACGCCCAGCTAATTTTTTGTATTTTAGTAGAGACAGGGTTTCGTTATGTTGGCCAGGATGGTCTCGAACTTCTAACCTTGTGATCTGCCTGCCTCAGCCTCCCAAAGTGCTGGGATTACAGGCATGAGCCAGCATGCCTGGCCTGTCTAGTGACTTTTATTGTGGGAGAGAAAACTTCTGTCTTGAAATGTAAGTTTGAGTGATTTTCAATGTGCCAGCCTCTATGCCAAGCATCTAGCGAAGAATTTAAGATTCACAGCAACCCTATAATACAGCTATTGTACAGCCCCATTTTACACATAAGAAAAGTAAAGCATAGAGAAATTAAACAATGTTAATCAAGGGCAAGTTTAAATGGATAATCACGGCAAGGCAGGTCAGGATTTGAACCCAGGTCTGACTGGTCATTACATGGATTCTTTAATCTTGCCTGGTGCCTGTCTCTTACCATTGGATTTATAAACCATGCTGTAGACTAGCCAGGGGGTACTTATTATTTAAAGCATTTGCATGGCACTTCATGTTTGCAATGTGTTTTACAATTGTTTTTATTACTTATTCCTATTTTATAGCTGGTCTCAGTTTATAGCATGCTTTCTGCAATAACAGTTGTAAAGAAAAACAAACAAAAGTGGACTGGATGGGGCATTCAGAATCTTCACGTGAGCATCAGCCATATTGAAAGACAATTGTCAGGCACAGTTCTTAGGAGCGGTCCTTAATACTCTTAGCATCTGAAATGGAGAGAAAAACCACAATACTCTCTTCTTTGTAGGCAAAACTTATTCACATTTTACCAAGTGTTAGGGCAAAGCAAGTGACTTAGATCACTTTCACTCCTTTTAATAAGGGACTTGTTTTCATTATAAAATGTTTTAATGATTACTCTGGTCTCGCCTGGCATAGTGGGGGGCAAAGAAGGAGGGGCCACGTATCATTACTCAGAGGCCTGAGGCTCCTTCTTTTTCCGTATTCTTTCTTTAAAAGCATTCCAGTCCTAAGTCCTTACGGAGGCAATGATGAAGGAGGATGTGGTGGAATCACCCCGAGGATGTCTGCTTTAAATGGAAATCAGGAAACACAACAGAAAGATGACTCGTCCTTCAAGAAAACTGACATGCCCTGGCAGACACTAGAACCATGACCACAGTCACACTTGGGTTCCCTTTGGGAAAAAGCTCAAAAGGTTTTGCTTTACCTTCAAGACAGAAAGACAGGGGAGGAGAGAGGGGTTCTGTTTCCTTCAACTTGGTGACCAACTCTCTTACCTCTTACATCGTCATCTTCACCCATATCCTTGTGATTATTCACAATGACTATGGTTTGAGTGATTAATTTGTCAAGTCCTCAGCTAAACCTAAGGTAGTATTCTCATTTCACAGATAAGGTTAGAAAACTGATTTCCCAAGGCTATCCTGACACATGCATGCACACACAATACTTTGGGTTGTGCATTTTAAGAAGAGTTTTCTTCCTGAGGATGCTAATTTCACCAAAATAGTGTCAACAAAAGATGTAAAATATTAGGCTGGGCACAGAGGCTCATGCCTGTAATCCCAGCACTTTGGAAAGCTGAGGCAGGCAGATCACCTGAGGTCAGGAGTTCAAGACCAGCCTGGTCAACATGGTGAAACTCCGTCCCTGCTAAAAAAAAAAAAAAAAAAAAAAAAATACAAAAATTAGCTGGGCATGGTGGTGCACACCTGTAGTCCCAGATACTCAGGAGGCTGAAGCAGGAGAATCGCTTGAACTCAGGAGGCAGAGGTTTCAGTGAGCCAAGATTGCCATTGCTCTCCAGCCTGGGCAACAGTGTGAGACTCCAACTCAAGAAAAAAAAAGATTTAAAATATTATATTTAAAAAACAAACAGGATATGTAAGTGAATTTCCTGGTTTTCCAGGGTCTGCTGTCTGCCCCATTCTGTGCCTCACGGCCCCCAGCCAGCCATCAACCCCTCGACCTCCATTTCTGTCATCACATCTCCTTCCCCGACTGACTCTCCCACTTCCCTCTTTCCATTATAAAGACCCTAGTGATTACACTGATCCCACCTGCATATTCCAGAACAATCTCCCCATCTCAGATCCTTAACTTAATCACATCTGCAAAGGCTCTTTTTCCAGATAAGGTAACATATTCACAGGTTCCGGGAATTAGGGCCTGGACATCTTTGGGGGGCCATTATTCTGCCTACCACACCTGGTTTCCATATAGTAATAAAACTCTCTGGAACTCAACAGCACTTAAAGAAATAAGAAAAAGTGATACATTAATTATTAAAGCAACGTCTAGTAAATCATAGCATTTTAGAGCTGGAAGAGACTTCACAGGCCACTCTTGGTGTACAGAGGAGGATCCTGAGGTCCAGCAGAGGAAATCCACTGTCTGAGATTACATAAGCAAGTGGTAGCTGTATGGCACCAGGACCTCAGACTTCCAGCTTCCTGTCCACTGCGCTCATTCTTAGAGTTCAAGAAAAGACTCCTTATCTGCATCCCAGAATAGGGCAAGAGACCTGTTGAGAAATGAATACTGGGCTTTCCAATGTAATGTTCTGAAATGGAGAAACTAGAAAAATTATAAAGTTTCTGCCAGGAAATCATTTAATCAGTTACATTATCAGGAAAGTCATTAAATATTCACACAAAAATTATACCTTGTGGTTTTAAATTTGTTGTAAATCTCTGTTTAAATATCCCACTTTCCTTGGGATTGTTTATGCCACTGGTTCTTTGAAGGCCATAACAGTGATGTAGTTTGATAGCACATCCAGTGTCTCTCTGCTGGGACAAAAATATAAGGTCTTGTTTGCAAACACTCAGTGAAGCTAACACAAGTTAATGACTATTGTGTGTATTCTGGCTTATGTTATTTCTTTTCTTACCATTTTTGTTATCTTTACTATGATAATTACTTTGGATGTAAATCTAATCTTTACAGTGATTTATTGTCACACCTTTTAATGGTCAAGTTTACTGATCATAACTTCAACCAGTATTATGTAATCTTATAGCACAGCATGCACCAGAACAGTTCTCAAAGGCTCTTGACCTGAACAAAATTTAGGGCTTGAAAAAGACACCCGCTTATCAATGTTTTGTAGGTTTCTCTGAAGGGCAAATCCAAGGCCAACAGAAATTAAAGAAGCTCAGGCTCGTTTGCTTCCCACTCTGCTCATTTGCTCATGTGAGCATGCATAAGTACCCTTAGTTTTTCTCTGTTAATAGAGGAGAACATGGTGGGCAATGGATGAAACTATGAGGATATTATATTTTTAGCTTTTTTTTCCTTAGCCTAAATTGTCAGACACTTTTCTGACACTGGAAAGTCAACATCACAAATGATCCAGGAACCAGGCTGATACATCTAAAGATATTTCTCTCTCCTTGCCATGCAACTTCATGAAAAAAGGCCATGTCTGCAATAGGAACGAGTATCTCCCTCTCCTATTTTCTCTTGCCTCTTTGTGGCTCTGTAATAGCAGAGTTGTTCAGACTTGTATTAGTGCTGCCTGGACAGGAAATTCCTGGAGGGCAGGGACTTTGCTTTACTCTTTTTGCAGAGTCAGATGATGTTAATTTTGATGGATTCATTGGGATTGATAATAGAGTGTATCATTATGGGACAATGACTTTTACTATTTGGGTATTTTCTTAATGTTGTATTGTTATTTCTGTTATTGAAATTGGTTCAAATAATCTTTGAGCCCAGGCTGAGGTCATTTACTTTGTGCTATTCCCCATGCTCACTCTCTAAATGCTCTTTTCTCATTGTATTCTCTCTCATTTAAATGGCTTTTAAAAACAACATTAGCATATTAGAATACAGTATTGGACACAGGATAATAGTACTGAGAGATGAGGCATCTAAGTTTTTATTCTACTGCTAAGGAGCTGTGTTACCTTGGACAATAATTTACCCTCTCTCGGTCTAGATTTCCTTTTTAGCAAGTAGATTAAGTGTAAGTCAATTAAGATTGACAAATGGTTCTACATTTTTTGAGTCATAGACTCTTTTGAGGATCATTTATGGACCCTCTACCTAAAAATGCATATAGCAGTCTTTATATGAGATGTTCCTGAAAGTCCCTTTCAGTTCTAACCACATTTGCTACATAAGATGCTAGGCACTGTGTTCATTACTTTTCATGTTTTATCTCATTTACTGTTCACAATATGCCTAGCAACTAAGTACTACTAGTTTTTCTATTAATTCTATTTTTGGAGAACAGAAAAATGAAATTCGGGGAAGTTAAAGAACCAGACTAAGGCCAGCCATTTAGTTAGGGGACAGAGTCAGACCCAGAAGCCTGTGCACAAGAGAAGTTTTCGTGTGCTCTGTGTGTAAGGTATGTGCTAGTATGTTAGTGGTTAGGAAAATGATCTTAAAACCCAGAAAGTGTACTAAATTGCATCTTAAGTTATAAAAAACAAGAAGACAGTATAAATACTCTCTCATCCATTTTGGTAATTTCAGCAGAAATTAGACTGGTGGATGACATTAGTACTCTGTTTTTATACATCCTCAATCACTGAGCCAACATCTGATAGCCAGATTATCCTGGGCTTCCTGGATGCTTCAAATAGCATTTAAGGGATGTTTTCCCAAAATGATAATACAGATTGATGGATTCTCATGACATATACAAGGAACAAAAAGGGAATGGAATAAATGCAATAAAATAGTCATCCTTCCCAACGTTTTTTTTTTTTTTTTTTTTCCCTGCAGATTCACTCTGGATTGCATTTATGTAATCATATACTTTAGAGCAATTTAAAATCAAAATAGGAATACATTTCCTGAGTAATCCCATCAAATAAGAGATGAACAGGATCATAAAAGGAAGGTTGTTACCCCTCTAGTGAACCAAAATCTTTGTTTGACTTTTCATTCAATTTTATGTTTCCCTTTGAAAAGTTACTAAAACTTGTGATAACTAAAACATTTCCAGATGTCTGAATTCTTTTCTATTTGCATGTTTCTCTACCAGGGACGGAAGGATCAGAGACAGTGGCCAAAGGGAGAGGTAATTATGGGAGGCTCCTTCTGGTCGCGTGGGGTGAGTAGACAAGGACAGTTTCCTCTGATTCTTGCTTGCAATGCTTTTTCCCAAGGAACTGTTTTGTTGTTGTTTGTTTATACTTTGTTGTTGTTATTGTTGTTCTGTAGGCTTTTTTTAAAATATGTTTTTACTGAATATCTGAGTCTGTTTTATCCTAAAGGATGATGATAGCCTAAGAATTATGACAACTGGAATGATTCCCGAGATACCTGAGATCTGAAGCCAGGCCTTGTTACATCAGTGGCAGGGACCCTATAACTACCCTTCTGCCCTTTCTTTCCCAGTCTGCACATTTGCTTCGTGCCACCTCACTCTGTAAATTCCCAATGAATTACACAGAGAATCCTGGACCACTATCAAATTTGAAGTTAGGACACAGAAAGCTAGAATGTGATAAGAAACAGATGAGCAGATGACTGTGCAATTAGCAACATCGGTTGCAATCTACAAAATGGGTTTTCAACCAATGGCTTCCCTTCCTGTGGCCCGACTTCTTGGTCTGTGTTTACTGCTGGGGAAATAGTTCTACTTGGATTTAGACAACTGAGATACTAACTTGGGAGAGGAGGGGAGACATAGAAGCAGAGAATATAGAAGCATGACTTTTCATGTCATTATTTAGAACTGGAAGAACTATAATCTTAGGCCATTTATATTATAATAATTTGCCTTTGATTTGCCCATTATCAAAAAGCTGAAGTGAAGGAAAGAAAGAGAGAGGAGAGAGAAGAGAGAAGAAAGAAAGAAAGAAAGAAAGAAAGAAAGAAAGAAAGAAAGAAAGAAAGAAAGAAAGAAAGGGAGAAAGGGAAATAAAGAAAAAAGAAAGAAAAGAAAGAGAGAAAAAGGGAGGAAGGGAGAGAGAAAGGAAGGAAGGGAGAAAGAGAGAAAGAGGCTGGACGCAGTGGCTCACACTTGTAATTCCAGCACTTTGGGGGACCGAGGTGGGCGGATCACGAGATCAGGAGTTCGAGACCAACCTGGTCAATATGGTGAAACCCTGTCTCTACTAAAAATACAAAAATTAGCCAGGTGTGGTGGCACAGGCCTGTAGTCCCAGCTACTTGGGAGGCTGAGGCAGAAGAATCACTTGAACCCAAGAAGCGAAGGTTGCAGTGAGCTGAGATCATGCCACTGCACTCCAGCCTGGGTGACAGAGTGAGAATCCATCGCAAGAAAGAAAGAAAGAGAGAGAGAGAGACAGAGGGAGAGAGAGAGAGACAGAGGGAGAGAGAGAGAAAGAGAGACAGGGAGAGAAAGAAAGAAAGAGAAAAAGAGAGAGAGAAAAAGAGAGAAAGAGAGAAAGAGAGAGAGAGGGAGGGAGAAAGAAAGAAGGAAAGAAAGGAAGGAAAGAAGGAAGAAAGGAAGGGAGAAAGAAAAAGAAAGAAAAGAGAAGAGAAGAGAGAGAGGGAGGGGGAGGGAAAGAAGAAAGGAAAGAAGGAAGGAGAAAAGGAAGGAAAGAGGAAACAAAGGAATAAAGAAAGGGAGAAGAGAAAGGGACAGAGGGAGGAAGAAGAGTTAGATTATAATGATGACCTCATAACTGCCTACCTAGCAGGTAAATTATTTAGCTTATATGAGCCTTCAGTCAAAATGGTTATCTTCTTTATCACATTTCCAGAAATTTTAGCCATATCATGATAATGTATTTGTGGTATGTGTTTTTATGTACATTCAATAAACACTGAAAGACAAGTACACCTGGGCTTGTTGCTGGGGATGCAACAGTGAATAGGTGATGGCTTCTGCCCTCAAGGGGTTCACAGTGCAATAGAGTTAGTGGACCTTAAACAATAGTCATATTCTGTACCACATGATCATTGTTATAGTGGAGTTTTGTAAAGGAAAAAATATGAACAAAGATACCTAACCTCACCCAATCTAGGGGAAGAGGGACAGAGATGGAAGCATAGCTAACTAGAATACATAACAAAAAAAATCATTTAAAATGAGATCAATATCTATAAAATATCTAGGAATTAAACTACAAAGATTTACTGAAGTCTTTTATGAAGAAGTTTCCATAAATCTATTGGCAGATCTAAAAGAAAACTTGGATACATATTTATGAATAGGAGGCCTTAACATTGGTAAGATTCAATTGAAGAACACCAAATTAATCTATAAATTCAGTGACATTTCATACATAATTCTAGCAGGATGTTGGTGGGATGGAGGAAGGAGGCTTGACAAGCTCATTTAAAATTGTTTGCAGAAGGATAAGGTCTATGCTGTCTTTTACCAGATATTCAGACACACTGTAAATGTTAGAGCAGTAAATAAAAGGTGTGATATTGTCTGTGGTGCCAATACACACACATAGAGTCTACTGGACCTATATTAGGTTATTGAATGGGATTAACTTGGTAGAATCCCATCAGGAAAAAGCTGCATTTCTTTCCCTCCTCTGCCTTTAGACTCACTGGACTGTTGCCTCCCATCCTGGCTGCTTGATGATCTAAACAGATGCCCACTTTCTGGTTATTTTCCATCATCGCTTACATATTAAATGATGTACTTTGTTGCATCCCACTTAAAATTCCTATTTCACATCCAATTAGCTGTCTTTCCTTTTCCGTCTATCTCAAGTCTGACAAATAAAGGCCTGAGAACTCACATGACTAGGAGTGAAGTTCCCAGAGGTTCACAGGTCCATGAGTGAAGGTGGAAAGGACCTCCTCACTGCCCGATGATCATCCCGAGCAGGAGACAAGAAAATGTGATGTGCGCCCCACACGGCACCGGTGTTGAGACAGGAGGAAAGGACCCTGATAAACCCTGCTCTGGGAAAGCAGGAGTGGTGTCTGATTCCACAGAAACAAAAAGGACAAAGGGGTATCTAAGCGGGGAAAAGGTACTGGGGGCGAGGAACTGGGTGTGCAGTCAGAGGCAAGGTAGAGTGCCAGATACCACAAGGTGATTCCCAGAACCGCATCCGTGGGGAATGGAGGGAAAGGCAGACTCAAGTGTGTAGGAGAGCGAAGCAGATGACGCCCTCTGCACTGGTTGACGGCATCTTTGTGATGGGGAGATACCTCTGTGCACACCGGCCCTGACCAGTTCTCTATGCACGCTTGCATTGGCCATTATCCATATAGATCTGTGGGTATCAAACCTACAAACCCAGCAAACATCTGAGATGCTTACTGGAAAATTCCAAAGCACTGGACCCAACCCCAGAGATTCTCTTTTGGTGCCTGCAAGCCCCACATGTACTTCAGTGCCTTGGTCATTTATGAGAAACATATGCATATACACTAGTACTTACCATTGAAGAATACAAGTGATATTTACAAATAACTCTTTATTCTGTCAGTCATAACCCTGAAAAGCTATCTTTATATACTCATGAGTAAGTAGACCTTTAACAATAGTCATATTCTGTACCATGTAATCATTGTTATACTTCATGTATTTCAGTGCCTTGGTCATTTTTTTTTTTTTTTTTTTTTTTTTTTTTTTTTTTAAGAGTGATTTTCAGTATC
>CAUYLG010060045.1:0-27820 GCA_963573385.1 Cacajao melanocephalus
GCCAGTTCACTTTAATGATTGTTTCTTTTGCTGTGCAGAAGCTCTTTAGTTTAATTCAATCCCATTTGTCTATTTTGGCTTTTGTTGTCAATGCTTTTGATGTGTTAGTCATGCCTAAGCCTATGTCTGATATGGTTTTGCCTAGGTTTTCTTTTAGGCTTTTTATAGTGTCAGGTCTTATGTTTAAGTCTTTAATCCATCTGGAGTTAATTTTAGTGTAAGGTGTCAGGAAGGGGTCCACTTTCTGCTTTCTGCACATGGCTAGCCAGTTTTCCCAACACCATTTATTAAACAGGGAATCCTTTCCCCATTGCTTTTGTCAGGTTTATCAAAGATCAGATGGTTGTATATGTGTGGCGTTGCCTCTGAGGCCTCTTTTCTGTTCCATTGGTCTATATCTCTGTTTTGGTGCCAGTATCATGCTGTTTTGATTACTACAGCCTTGTAGTATAGTTTGAAGTCAGGTAGTGTGATGCCTCCAGCTTTGTTCTTTTTGCTTAGAATTGACTTGGCTATGCAGGCTCTCTTTTGATTCTATATGAAGTTTAAGGTAGTGTTTTCCAGTTCTGTGAAGAAGGTCATTGGTAGCTTGATGGGGATAGCGTTGAATCTATAAATTACTTTGGGCAGTATGGCCATTTTCACAATACTGATTCTTCCTAACCATGAGCATGGAATGTTTCTCCATCTTTTTGTGTCCTCTCTTATTTCGTTGAGCAGTGGTTGGTTGTTCTCCTTGAAGAGGTCCTGTACATTCTTTGTTAGTCGTATTCCTAGGTATTTTATTCTCTTTGTAGCAATTGTGGATGGCAGTTCGTTCTTGATTTGGCTCTCTTTAAGTCTGTTATTGGTGTATAGGATTTTTGCACATTGATTTTGTATCCTGAGACTTTGCTGAATTTGCTTATCAGTTTCAGGAGATTTTGGGCTAAGACAATGGGGTCTTCTAAATATACAATCATGTCGTCTGCAAATAGAGACAATTTGACTTCCTCCTTTCCTAATTGAATACGCTTTATTTCTTTTTCTTGCCTGATTGCTCTGGCTAGAACTTCCAATACTATACTGAATAGGAGTGGTGAGAGAGGGCATTCTTGTCTAGTGCCAGATTTCAAAGGGAATGCTTCCAGTTTTTGCCCATTCAGTATAATATTGGCTGTGGGTTTGTCATAAATAGCTTTTATTATTTTGAGATACATTCCATCAATACCTAGTTTATTGAGAGTTTTTAGCATAAAGGGCTGTTGAATTCTGTCAAAGCCCTTCTCTGCATCTATTGAGATAATCATGTGGTTTTTGTCTTTGGTTCTGTTCATGTGGTGAATTACGTTTATAGATTGCGTATGTTGAACCAGCCTTGCATCCCTGGAATGAAGCCTACTTGATTTTGATGGATAAGCTTTTTGATGTGCTGTTGCAACTGGTTTGCCAGAATTTTATTGAAGATTTTTGCATCTATGTTCATCATGGATATTGGCCTGAAGTTTTCTTTTCTTGTTGAGTCTCTGCCGAGTTTTGGTATCAGGATGATGTTGGTCTCATAAAATGATTTGGGAAGGATTCCTTCTTTTTGGATTATTTGGAATAGTTTCAGAAAGATTGGTACCAGCTCCTCTGTGTGTGTCTGGTAGAATTCGGCTGTGAACCCATCTGGACCTGGGCCTTTTTTGGTGGGTAGGCTATCAATTGCTGCCTCAACTTCAGCCCTTGCTTTGTTCTATTCAGGGTTTCGACTTCTTCCTGGTTTAGGCTTTGGAGGATGCAAATGTCCAGGATTTACCCATTTCTTCCAGGTTTACTGGTATATGTGCATAGAGTTGTTTGTAGTAATCTCTGAAGGTGTTTGCATTTCTGTGGAATCTGTGATGATATCCCCTTTATCGTTTTTTATTGCAACTGTTCGATTTTTCTCCCTTTTCTTTTTTATTAATCTGGCTAGTGGTCTATTTTGTTGATCTTTTCAAAAAAACCAACTCCTGGATTTATTGATTTTTGGTAGGGTTTTTTTTGTGTCTCTATCTCCTTCAGTTCTGCTCTGATCTTAGTTATTTCTTGTCTTCCCCTAGCTTTTGAGTTTTTTTGATCTTGCTCCTCTAGCTCTTTCAATTTTGATGATAAGGTATTGATTTTAGATGTTTCCTCTCTTCTCTGGTGGGTATTTATTGCCATAAATTTCCCTCTCGACACTGCTTTTAAGGTGTCCCAGAGATTCTGGTAAGTTGTGTCTTCATTCTGGTTGGTTTCAAAGAACATCTTTATTTCTGTCTTCATTTCATTGTTTATCCAGTCAATACTCAGAAGCAAGTTGTTCAGTTTCCAAGTGGTCGTATGGGTTTGAGTGTGTTTCTTGATCCTGAGTTCTAGTCTGATTGTGCTATGGTCTGATAAACTGTTTGTTATAATTTCTGTTCTTTTGCATTTACAGTGTTAGTGGGAGTGTAAATTAGTTCAACAGTGTGGCGATTCCTCAAGGATATAGAACTAGAAATACCATTTGACCCAGCAATCCCATTACTGGGTATATACCCAGAGGGTTATGAAACATTCGGTTATAAAGACACAGTCACATATATATTTATCGTGGCACTGTTTACAATAGCAAATACTTGGAACCAACCCAAATGCCCATCAATGATAGACTGGATAAAGAAAATGTGGCAGATATACACCATGGAATACTATGCAGCCATAAAAATGATGAGTTCACATCCTTTTGGGACATGGATGAATCTGGAAACCATCAATCTCAGCAAACTGATCCAAGAACAGAAAACCAAACACTGCACGTTCTCACTCATAGGTGGGTGCTGAACAATGAGAACACAGGGACACAGGGAGGGGAACATCACACACCGGGGCCTGTCAGGGGTGGGGGTTCCAGGGGAGTGATAGAAGGGGGTGGGGAGATTGGGGAAGGATAACATTAGGAGATAAACCTAATGTAGATGATGGGGGGATGGATGCAGCAAACCACCATGGCATGTGTATAGCTATGTAAGAAACCTGCACGATCTGCACATGTACCCCAGAACTTAAAGTATGATAAGTAAATAAAAATAAAAGGAAAAAATTATTTCAAATGCTGTCAAAAAGCCAAGGCCAATCATACTCATGGAGGAATGAAATTCAAGTGATAGTGAGGAAACCACCTGGCAAACGGTTCTAGGTCACACAGGCCTCCTACTCTGTTGTCTGAACAGAAGTTTGTTCCTGTCTTAGGATCTTTGCACTTGCCTCTTATGATTCCACTTCTCAGGATGTCATGGCAACCTCCTCAATATTCTCAGATTCCCCTCTGCCTGATCCCCCTGAACTCATCTAGTCCTCTGCTTATCATTCTCATCATCCTATTTATTTTCTTTAAATGTAATCATCTTGGTTTTTCTTCCATTTACTTGTTTATTGACTGCCTTTTGCACTAGAATATAAACTCCTAGAGGCAGGGCTTCTGATTCTTCATTCACGTCACCTAGATCAATGCCTTATATATGGTAGGTGCTTAATTAATGTTTCAAATGAAAGAGAATAATGAAGATATATATGAAGAATCATGAAGAGATATCTATATCTCTGTTGTAACTATGCAGACATATTTTTATGTAGAGAGATCTATCTATATATCTCTCTAGACAGATACATAGATATTTCTCTCTCTATATCTCTCTAGACAGATACATAGACATTTCTCTCTATATCTCTCTGATATGAGAGATATATATGGATATCTCTACATATTCTCATATCATCTATATTTCTATATATGGATATATAGATATATATGATATATGGATATATGGATATATAGATATATATTTACACTGACTAGGCAACAAATATTATACTTATATCTAGATATATATGGATATCTCTTTACATATATCTAGATATTTATGGATATGTCTCTATATTTGAGGTTTATTCTGTGGTGAGTTAATAACTGATTTTTCAGAAATGATAACTACATTATGATCTCTTAGAGATGCAGCTGCTACACAATTTTTACTGATTTGTTTTTCACTTGTATTTTAGATTCTGGGGTACATGTGCAGGTTTGTTATAAAGGTATATTGCATGTTGCTGTGGTTATTGGGTGGAGTATTCTGTAGGTGTCTATGAAGTCCAATTGGTCAGGTGTCAAATTTAAGTCTAGAATTTCTTTGTTAGTTTTTTGAATTTTTACCAATTCTTTCTTGAAGAGGAAAAAGATACTTTGTTGTCTGAATTATCTGATGTTTAGTTTTAAAAGTACCCTCAGGAAATTTACTTTGAAGTGCATAAAAAATGGATTAATGGATATACTGAGAGGTGGATAGATGAATAGACATGAGATGGAGCAAATTTACTGGAATAGTAATGTTGATATAAAGTGATGGCCATATAGATGTTCACTATAAAATTATTTCAACATTGCTGTATTTTCAAACTTTCATAAAGTGCTGGGAAAGAAATCATAACTGAGTATATCCTTGCCTTCAATAGAACTCAAGTTTATTCTCCTATGCATTCTGCACTTTTCGGATTGTACCAGAAGTGTCTCTGACTAGCAAGGAAGCAGACAAACACATCCTTTATTTACACTGACTAGGCAACAAATATTATATTATATGCCATTGGTAAGATTTCCAACAATAAGAACTGTGCACTCACATGGTTAATCAGAAGTTTGGGTAAGTTGTATCTTGGCTTTCTACTACCTGCCCCACAACCTCTGAGATATGCAGGCTGGTACCAGGGGATTAATTACAGTTAGAGGTGGAAGATGACTCATGGATATTACTTGTTGCAACAGGAGAAATCATTTTTTCATTTGTGACTCATAAGCCTCTGGGGAAAGGTACTGTGTCATTGCTCAAATGATTCAATGTCTTTCTATCCTGTAAGTCTCTATGACTCTGTGAACTTTCATAGTTTTTGTGGATCTAGGATGGGAGGAACCCTCATTATAAGAATAACAGTAACTAGAATGTGAACGGGTGTTGCCGGCCTATAAAACCATTCCATTTGCCTTACTTCATGAGATAGTCACAACCATCCTATGATGCACATAGGCCAGGAAATATGAAGCATCGCACCTGTACAAATGTGGAAATTGAGGAATGTAGTGTGTAAGTGACGTAGCCAAGTTCATTGTAGGTTACTAAGTGAATAAACTGAAATTAGAATCTAGGTTTCTGACTTCTCATCCACGCACTCTAACTTAATGCCCAACTAAAAATGCAGGCAAATTCTTACTACCTAATTTTGCCAAGAAGAGTAAAGCTTTAGAGGAAATAGGATCAGGGAAAGCTGTATGAAGATAGCTATAAGGAAGATGAATATTTTCTCTGGCTTAAATATATGCCATTTCCTTGTCTTTTTACTTTGGATTTCCTGGCCTGGGAATTAAAGAGTGTTGACTGTGGAGTCAGATATTCCTGGGTCTGAAACTCTACTCCACTGATTTCTACCTGCAATATCAGGCAAATTGCTTGGCCCTCTTAGCCCTCAGGTTTCATATCTGAAAAATGAGGTTTAATTGTTGCACCTATGCCCAGTGGGCCTGCTTTAAGGATTAAATGGAATTAGGCCCATAAAGAGTATATATCGGTACTTATTGATGGTAGATCCTTATAAGTATTGGTAAGAATTTTATCTAGCAATCCTACTTCTGGGTATTTATCAAGAAAATTGAAATCAGAATCTCAAAGATATATCAGCATTCCCATGTTCATTGCAGCATCATTCACAAGAGTCACAATGAGAAAACAATCTAAATATCCATCAAAGGGTAAATGAATTAAAGATGTGGTGTATACATACAATGGAATATTATTCAGCTTTAAGAAAGAAGGAAATCCTGCAATAGCAACAACATAAATTAAACTTAAGACATGATTCTAAGTGAAACAAGGCAGTTATAGAAGAACAAATACTGTATAACTCTATTTACATGAGATATCTAAAATAGTCAAACTCATAGAAACAAAAAACAGAATGTTGGTTTCCAGGGACTGGAGGAAGGGGGAAATGGGAAGTGCCAATCAACAGCTATAAAATTTCAGTTATGTGAGATGAATAAGCTCTAGAGATGGACGTTACCGTATCATGCCTATAGAAAACAATACTGTATTGTCCACTTAAAAATATGTTAATAGGATAGATGTCATAATAAGTGTTTTTACCATGATAAAATAAAAAAGAATTTTAATAATTCAAAAATAGAATATGGAATTATTCTCATATATTTAATAAAATTTAAGAATTCCAATTGGAAGAAATTACATTAACATGTTTTTGGAATCAGAAAATTCTTGTAATAAGAAAACTTTAAATGGTTTTCTAGGTATGCAGTATAAGCTTAAGGTACAGACATAAAAATTAAGGAGCAGAAGTTTCTTTTGGTGAGTTGTTAGGCAAAAGGATGCATTTCCACGAGAGAGGTCAAGGAGGACTTTTTTTGCTATAGCCCCTTAGAATTAGCATCCATCCACGCATTCATTTCTTCCTCCATTTAGCACATCTCTACTGAGTGTCTCTAGCATGTTGGGAAATCTCTGCTTCTTGGATACTGTAGGCTAGAGAGGGAGATAAACAAATTAACACACCACATATATTAATGTAAAATTATACCCATGGTAATTGCTACAGAGCATATCACAGGAAGCTTTGACTTAGTGAGGAAGTGCTCTGGGATAGTGAGTAAAGCTACGCTGAGACGTGATAATAGTGCTGAGATCTGAAAGTGAGTGGAAGCTTGACAAGGTAAGATGGAGTGAGGGCAAGGAGTTGACAAAATGGTTCAGCCATTGGGATCAGGAGCAAAGAGCCTGTGGCAGAAAACAGTGTGAAGACTTGAAGAGAGCCAGCGGGCTGAAACAGAGAGAGCAAGAGCCAGAGTGGTACAAGGTGGGGTAGTGCCCATGGGGCAATCTTGGGGTCTGGACTTTATTATAAGAGTCATGGGAATCAATTGAAGAGTTTCAGATAGGGCTATAACATAACTGCCAGGAGTCATTTAGTAGAAAGAGACATGAGCCTGGTTGATGAAGGCACTTTCATTCCATGCCTATAAAGCAGAGCCCGATATACCCATAAAGCAGAGCCCAGTAGCCTGAAGGTTAGAAATAAAATAACCTGCAGGATCTGAATTTAACTCAGTGCTCAGTGGTATTCAAAGCTGTGAAAGCAGTAGGCTTTGGTTCTCCTCCTCTGGAAAGTCTATTGAACAAGCAATAAAAATACAGTTAATGCCTCACCAAGTGCAAATGCCAGTCACCGTAGGTGAGAGAGAGACATCAGTTGAGATAGTGAATTCAGAAAAATAATGATTTTCATTAACTAACAACTTACTAAGCAAATTAAAATTTACCCCACTGATATATTTTCCTTCTTACCTAGCACCTTTCCCCCCATTGGTCCTCATTTTTGTATTTACTATTCTCTTGGTTCTTTTTATCACATTACTATGTATTTAGGTATTTTTAAACAACACATTGTTTAGTTTGCACATTTTTGTAAACCATAGAAATACAAAGGATCATAAGAGCCTATTGAGAGCAATTATACACAAACGAATTGGATAACCTAGAACATATGGATAAATTCCTAGAAATATACAACCTACCAAGCCTGAATCACGAAAAAAGAAAATCTGGACAGATCAACAATGATTAAGGAGATTGAAGCAGTAATCAAAAACCTCCCAGCAAAGAAAAGCCCAGAACCAGATGGGCTAGCACCTTTTTTGAATTTTCAATTTTATTTATTTATTTACTTACTTACTTATTTTAGAGACAGAATCTCTAATTAAAAAAAACCTCTAGTTGCTCAAAAGTCTCTATGTTGCCCAGTCTTGAACTTTTGGGCTCAAGAGATCCTCCTGCCTTGGCCTCCCAAGTGTTGGGATTACAGATGTGAACCACCTGCCTGGCCCAACCATCTTTTCTGAACTGATTTCATGTGTCCTTAAATAATCTGTCTAAATCTTCCAACTTTCTTCAAGTTACACAGTAACCAATTCTGTTTGGAGATTTACAAAGCGAGCTATTTTTAACACTGAGGGGAGAATAGGTTTTAGATAGTAAATTTGCCCAAAGAGAGTCTGGTTGCTATTTTTAAATAATCAGGAGAACAAGCAGTGCTTGAGAAATCTCTGGTTTGGACCAGGAGAGACAGAAAGAAATGATCATTGAGCCCACTCCCACTTGCATCCCTGAACTGAGGCAGGAGAAATTATCTAGACATCCACCAGTAGAAGGAATACAGTCTCTTGCCTGCCTATTGTGAAGAGTCCTGAAGTCAAAATAGCTTTTTATTCTTTTCATCTCCTGCCTAACTTCCCTATTTGACATTAGCCATTACAATTTTAATAACACCTCTTCCTCCCAGACAACCAGTCTTTGTTTTCTTAACTTTGACATGCGTGATTAAGTCCCCAGGAGCTATGAGTGATTTAATGTGTTATTTTCCAGTAGGGGTTTAATTGAGAAACAAAACAAAAAGAGTATTTGCAGAGTTTGGAGTAAGGGAATGAATGTATACTGGTAGAATTTCAGGGAACAGATAATCCAGTAGCGCTGACTCGCTTGGAGCTGGGGAAGCAAGCTGGCACTATTGTGCTTTCCCTCCCTGCAGCTAAGGTAAGCTTTGATAAAGTACAGACACTAGAGATCAGTATGTTATTAAGGGTGTCCACTTATTCCTCTAGCACTAAAACTCTCTCTTGTGAGAAAGACCTCTTGTCTTAAGACATGCTTACTTTGGTACCAAACTTGAAAAATGCCTTGTCGGTGCCTGGGGTTTCCATTAGAGAAAACAAAGCTCTTTCTTTCACCAGGGTAACTTAATTACAAGGTACAGTAGTTATGCTCTGGTGGGTAGGGAGTAGGCAACAAAAGCTTATTTAAAACACAGTCTATTCTTTTTTTTTTTTAATTGTACTTTGGACTCTGGGGTACATGTGCACATCCTGTATCCTGCAGGATTGTTGCATAGGTACATACATGCCATGGTGGTTTGCTGTCTCCATCCCCCCACCCCAGCCCCCTGTCACCTACATCAGTCATTTCTGCCAGTGTTATCCCTTCCCATCCTCCCTGCCTCTCCACTGTTCCTCCCCTCCCCTCCACTCCACCCCCTGACCTAGCCCAGTGAGCGTTGTTCTCTTCCCTGTGCCCAAGTGTTCTTGCTCATCACCCGCCTATGAGTGAAAACATGCAGAAACACAGTCTATTCTTTAGGCAAACACAAGACATCTTTAAATATAGAACATTAACTTGCATGATCTGTTGCTATTAGGACTAGATGTAGGAAGTTCTTTTAAGATATTTCATAGCCATTTTAATTTTTCCACTTGGAAAGAAAATATATATAAACATTAATGACACATATGCAGTTACAAGAATGAAGATCTGAAGTCAATATTGAAATATTTGAAGAAATTTTAATGTTAACTATATTCAGTTTTTAAAGAAAAAGAAATCTGCATATCCAAAAAGAGAAAAGAAAGTTTATGCTTCAACAGGAACTTCTTAAACATGTTTTTCTTTTCTAAGATCAATTGTATTAATTTCCAAAGTACCGCATTAGATGGTTCTCTTTTGGCCCAGTCCCTATGTCCACTTTGTTCGTAAAACATTTGCCTGGTTTTTGTACTTCTGGCCCTTGATTGAGATGACCTGGCTAAGGTCTATTGGGGGCACTGAATTTAAGGTCCTAATGAAAACATGTTGGGCTCCATTTCCCTTTTGTCACCCTGGTCAATGTCACCTTGTGTTTCCTATTTGCAGAGAAGACTTTTAGGGAAGGGGTTATCATATGTGATTGGGATTCAAGTTCCTAGCACAGTTAGGTATACCAATGGTGATAATTAAGTCTCAGTTAAGCAGGGAGGAGCTCCTGCACATGCACCCACCCTCATCAGAAATGCAATTACATGAGTGTCAAGGCTGACATTTGGCATCATTTTTCATAGTAAGCATCCGCCCAGAGGGCTGCAGATTTCTTCAAGGCTCTGTGGAAGGAATAAACAAGATAATCAGGAGGTGAGACTGTAATATCAAGAAAACTCCTACATGGAATTTGGTTCTCTGCCTGGTTCAGAACAATGTCATTTCTAGCTATATCTGACAAATGTCATCCCCTGTTGACCAATGGAGGGGGATGAAATACACTGAATTGTTTTTAGTGGGTGAATTCACCTTTCCTTTCTGAAGAACACTGAGATTTTCTTTCATTGTAATCTTTTCTGAACCCATATACCTGTAAATCCGCCCATCCTATAGCTACCAGTCAACTCTATTTTATAATACGGAGGAATTTTTCTAGGCTCTGCTGGTATAGCAATGAGTAGGATAGATGTGAGTCCTGTCCACATGAAATTCCTGGTCTAGCTTGGGAGACACATATTAAATAATTTATTGGCTGGGCGCAGTGGCTTATGCCTGTAATCCCAGCACTTTGGGAGGCCGAGGTGAGTAGATCACAAGGTCAAGAGTTTGAGACCAGCCTGACCAACATGGTGAAATCCTGTCTCTACTAAAAGTACAAAAATTAGTCAGGCGTGGTGGTGTGTGCCTATAATCCCAGCTACTCAGGAGGCTGAGGCAGGGTAATCGCTTGAACCCGGGGGGTGGAGGTTGCAGTGAGCCGAGATTGCGCCATTGCACTTCAGCCTGGGTGACAGAGTGAGATTCTGTCTCAAAAAAAAAAAAAAAAAATTGCCAATCTGTTATTTGAATACAATTGTGATAAAGTTCACAAATAAAGAGAACCAGGTGCCACAAGAGCATGTGACTAATTTAGTTTTTGGGGTCACAGGAGATAAGACATGAAGAAAAAGCATTTGAATTGAGTCTTGGAGAGAGAATGGTAATTGACAAAGTGGTGTCAGGGGAGGTGGAGATTTGGAGGGACATTCCAGGCAGAAGAAAAAGTGGCAAAGGGATAAGACAACTAGGGAAAGGAGTTTCACAGTAACTGAAGGTAGAGCAGTTATCTGGAGGACAGACAGAGAGGAGGAGAGTGGTGGAAAGTCGGAAGCTGGAGCATTGGTCAGGAATCAGATCAGATCAGGCCTGGCCTTGTTGGCCTCATTCAAGATAGTTTTTTTTTTTTTTTTTTCCAAACCTAAAAGAAAGAGAAAGTTATTAAACCCAGATTATTGGCTGTAAATTTAACCAGCACAATGTTCTTTAGGCAATTGCATGTGAATGCCTAAGGATGAGTATGGATTTTCAGTTTCTGCATGCCTCACTACTCTTAATTCATCACCCAGCCTGAGTTGCACATTTATACCCCACTGGACCTTGCAGGTGTCTAAATTTGCAACACTGGACCAGATGATCTGACAGTTCCTCCCACTACGTAAATTCCAACATATATAGGAAGCTCTGTGGGAGATAGAAAGGCAAATAATACGCAGCCTTAATTTTAAGAAATTTGAAATTTAGTAGGACAGTAAAGCACTTTCACTAACAAGCACCTAGAAGTAAAAGGTCGGTATTATTATTTTGTTGCTGTTTGATACTGTTCCCTATGGTGCAGTGTATCCATGCTGAGCACATAGGTGACCCTTAATAAATGGCTGTTAAGTGAATGTATCACAAGCCCCTGAATAGTCTGGGGAATGGCAGAAAAGACAAATGAGAGCTGTGAGCTGAGAGAAATTATTTTATTACCTGTGAATATTTCCAAGCACCCTCCACATGGGTTTATTCACATACTGCAATTCGTGCTTGGCACACAGAGACCTCACCAGAGGCGCCACTTTGTGATAATTATGACGTGGCATTCTGGGGAACAGACTAGAGAAACAGATAAGAGATATAAAATTTAGACCTAAAGAAAAACTCTGAGTTTTCTTCCTTTGTTACCAAATAAACTATATCAGCAATGCAGACCCAACCTTGACCTTGCACAATACTGCTGTTCTGGAAAGTTCAAAAACTCTTGTCAAAATATCCTTATCTCCTAACACCTCTGCAAGCTGAGTGGGTGGTGAATGTTTGGGAAATGCCAACAGAATATTATCTTCATCAAATATATTTATTTTTGGCCAGGTCAAATGAAGGTATGGGTTGTCTATTACTTTGAATTACCTAGGGGTGCGGAAGATACCCTTCTCCATCTCTGTCTCTTTTTTTGTATTTCTCTCTCTCTCTATTTATCTGATATGGTTTGGCTGCGCCTCCACCCAAATCTCACCTTGAATTGCATCTCCCAGAATTCCCACATGTTGTGGGAGGGACCCAGGGGGTCCGTAATTGAGTCATGAGGCTAGTTTTTCCCATGCTGTTCTTGTGATAGTGAATAAGTCTCATGAGATCTGATGGGTTTATCAGGGGTTTCCACTTTTGCTTCTTCCTCATTTTCTCTTGCCATTGCCATGTAAGAAGTGCCTTTGCCTCCTGCCGTGACTCTGAGGCCTCCCCAGCCATGTGGAACTGTAAGTCCAATTAAACCTCATTTTCTTCCCAGTCTCGGGTATGTCTTTATCAGCAGTATGAAAAGGGACTAATACACCATCGAACTCCTGTCCCATGAATAGATGAGTATTCAATAAGTTCTAGTCATGGCATGTAGGGAAAAGTCCCTGGGATAGGAATAAGAACTGAGGAGATATGGGTTTTTATTTAAGAGTTTCAATTAATCACCCAAGTGACCTTCTTGGGTTTAAACTTCCTCTTTGATAAAAGGTAAATAATAGTCCTTTTTTGCTATGCTGAGGTTTTTAAGGACTAACACGAAGGAAAGGTGAGAAAATTCTGTGAACAGGTGTAAGAGCTCTTTCCTTCTCTGACTATGCCAAATACGGCTTATGTAAAGAGGATGTGGGCAGTCTCTCTCTTGAATATTCCAGAGATTGACTCTCCAAGGGTTATCATTTTCTCTTTATTTTATGCCCACTTAACTGACTCATTGGTAAAGTATTGCAAATACCATTTGAATATCGCATCAGGGACTGGTTTTTATCATTGATTATTTTGTAACTTCAGCTCTAAAGAGATAGATAATTAAATTAAATTTCAATACAGCTTGGTTACCTGCTTTTCAAGCCTGTGGGTATCTGAAAATGAAATCACTGGCACTATCCCAAGATTTCACTCTATTTACTCACAATTTCTTTCTTCTTTCTTTCCTTTTTCTTTCTTTCTCTTTCCCTCCTTCTTCTCTCTCTCTTTCTTTCTCTCTCTTCCTTTCTTTCTTTTTCTTTCTCATCTTTTTTCTCCTTCCTCCCTCCCTTCTTCCCTCCCTCCCTTCCTTCCTTTCTTCCTTCCTTACCACCTTCCTTCCTTTGCTCTTTCTTTCTTTCTCTTTCTTTCTTCTTTCTTTTCTTTCTCTTTCCTTTCATTCTTCCTTTTTCCTTCCTTCCTTCCTTCCCTTTCCCTTCCTCTCTTCCTTCCTTCCTTCCTTCCTCCCTTCCTCCCTTCCTCCCTTCCTTCCTTTCCTCTTTCCTTCACCATCATTGCTAATAGAAAGATAGCAGCCTTTAGAGAATGCTGTTTTATTTTTTCCCCTGTGAGACCTTGAGCCTAGGACCTGATCTGGACTATATTTGGGGATGTTGTAAGTGATTGCACTTGCTCTATTAGGGACTATTCTTGTTACTCACTGGTGCTTGATATGGAAGGTCAGGTGCCCAGTGAACCAGTCATTGAAAAAGGACTGTTCAACATTACAGGTAACTAAGACCTGCAGAGAAAAAGCTTACATTAGTTATAGATGAATCCAAGAGTCAAACAAAGAAAATGTTTGAAACTACCTTTGCAAAATTATGACAGTAAGAGAAATCTGACGTAGTTGACTACATCTTACTTCTGATCTCCAAGCTGTCCTTTGTAATTCCTGGGTATAGGCTAAACTAACTTTGGGAGAAACTTATTTTGTAGTTTAACCTTAAAGCAAAGATGATAGTAGCCCTTCCCAACACTAAATTGCTTTTGTATAACTAAATAAAAGGCCATAATGTTAGGAGTCTGAGAGGAGCCTGAATTCTGCTAAGATGTGGGCATAGTTTCTATAATCTTTTACTGCTCAGGAGTCATGCAGCCAGAGGTGACAGGATTTGTGACTTTCCCAATTATGCTTGTAGATTACACCACTATTATAAAACCTAAGATTGATTTTTTGAGGTGTTTTTCTGACTGTCCCCACTGGGACCCAGACATGACTCATGACTCAACAGGTCCTATGGCCCTACCCAAAGGTAGACTGGGAACATGACAAGTATTTCCCACACCTCTGTAGTTTCATCCCCAACCAGTCAACTAGCACTCATTTCCTAGCCCTCTTCCCATCAAACTGTCCATTGATACAGTTTGCCTGTGTCCCCACCCAAATCTCATCTTGAATTGTAATCCCTGTAATCTCCACATGTCAAGGGAGGGACCTGGTGGTATATGATTGAATCATGGGGAAGGTTCATGGGGGAGGTTCCCCCATGCTATTCACATGATAGTAAGTTCTCATGAACTTTCAAGGTTTTATAGGGAGCTCTTCCCCCTTTGCTGCACACACATGCTGTCTCTCACCTGCTGCCATGTAAGACATGCCTGTTTCCCCTTCTGCCATGATTGTGAGTTTCCCGAGGCCTCCCCAGCCATGTGGAACTGTGAGTCAATTAAACCTCTTTCCTCTGTAAATTACCCAATCTTGGGTAGTATCTTTTATAGCAGTGTGAGAATGGACTGGTACATTCATAAAAACCCTAGTTTTCAAGCCTTCAGAGAGACTGATTTGAGGGATAACTCTAGGTCTCCCTTGTGGGCTTGCCTCATGTCAATTAAACTCTTTCTTTACTACAATACCATGGTCTCAGTGAATTGGTTCTTGTCTGTGCAGTGGGTGGGAAGAACCTATCAGGCAATTACATGTTTATTTATTCTTCTACTAAGTCAATCATTCAACAAGTGTTTACTGAGTACCTATTTTGTGTGAAACTATGAGGGACATAAAAGATTCACAGTGCCTAGTGTCAAGTAGGTTATAACTTAAAAAGGCATTAGGTGTTTTGCTGATAACTACATACAAGGCAATAAATATAAAAACATATGTAGGATGTGGGGGGAGGGAGTCACTACTGACACAGTCTTAAAAGACTAAGGTGTCATAAATGAGGACTTTGGCAGAAGGAAGTAGGATTGTAGGGGTTCGGGAGGAACTGAAGGGGTAGAGTACCATTTTCATAGAGTAGACCTGAAGTGTTTATAAATGAGGAATAAGGCATTCAAGAGTTCTCTCCAAGGGTTCTGTGCATAGAAACGCATTCCAATATAAGTAGTTTACTTTGTCATGTTATGTACTTTATTTTATGAATAACAAACCATTATCCTGAGAAGGAGTTCACAGCATCTCAAAGGCTGCCAAGATAAGAATGCTTATGAATGTCATTTTATTCAATGCCTTTTAAAGGTTTAATTCTAGCTGAGGTTATTGCCATTGTGAATGCTCTATCTGTAGTGGTTCTATGTTAATATTTCTCTAAATGTTGTTCAGAGAATCTCAGGGTTCTCTAGGACAACTTAATTTGATCTACAGATCAAAACTATTTCCACAAAACGCTTCTAAGACATTATTTGCCTTTTTAATTCTCATTCTCTCATGCTTGTAGAATGGAGTTTCTACTATATCTGAGATGGCATCATCACTCTGATATCAACATGTATTTTTTTCTTATCTTAAAATTAATAAATAAATATATTAAAAGTATCAATTTTAATCTCAAATACAGTAACTATCAATAGATTTAACCTTCATAAACAAAAGTTCTTTGAAGTTTTCAATAACTTGTAAGAGTGTAAATGGTTCTACTGTTTTTTGTCATTGTAAGTGAGATGGTGGGCATTTGAAGGACCAGGAATTTGGCAGCCTGGTGAAGAGGGCTTGCTAAATTCTTATACTAGTTATAGGTAACATATACTAATATGTTTTTATATTAAATTTCTTTTTTTTTGAGAGAGAGAGAGAGTTTTGCTCTTGCCACCCAGGCCGGAGTGCAATGGTGCAATCTCAGCTCACTGCAGTGTCCGCCTCCTGGGTTCAAGTGATTCTTCTGCCTCAATCTCCCGAGTAGCTGGGATTACAGGTGCCTGCCGCCATGTCCAGCTAATTTATGTATTTTTAGTAGAGACAGGGTTTCACCATGTTGGTCAGGCTGATCATGAGCTCCTGATCTCAGTGATCCACCCGACTCAGCCTCCCAGAGTGCTGGGATTACAAAGGTGAGTCACTGTGCTTGGCCTAAATTAAATTTCTTAACATAACTTTGTGCCAAGAGCATCACAAGGTAGGGTAAGTGAAAAAAGAAAACTAACTGGTTTACTTTAATAGATATTTTCAAGGATCCTATATGCAAGATAAACTAAAATACTAATAAATCCCTTGCACAACAAAATTACAGGACAAAGAACCAACTGGGAAAATATTTACAGTAGAAATTACAGTCAGTGTGTTAATAACCTTACTCTACAAAGAGGTACTGAAATTCAATAGGACAAATATGATGCCCAGTTAAAGCAATGGGTTAAAGACATTGGCAAGTGATTCACAGGAAAAATAAATACAAAAACCCCAGTAACTAATGAAAAGTATTCCACCTACCTAATGATTAAGTAAATGATAAATAAAAGCTAAAATACCAAAAAAATAAGTGGTTCTGTGACCAAAAAGTTCAAGAACCATTTCTCTATGCCCCATTAAGAATCCACTGAGTTTGGATAAAACTTGGAGAAGGAAGCCATATAATGAATGGATTTCCCTGTTATCCGTGGCACAACCAGTGGAGGGACTTTGGCTTAGGAGGTAGGGGTACTCTGTGCTGATCATAACTTTTCAAAGAATCAATGACATGTTTGGAAGCATGCTGTGTTCCCTCTGGAACTCTCTATCTATACAGTTTTTAGAGTAGGAGCTAGGCAGACATGAGCAGGGCAGGAGAGGGCTTCCTCTCAGAAATGTCAGGTGACTATCACATAATAGGCAATTGTTAAACTGTCTCTCTAAAATAATTGGTCTCAGTCAGTGGCAGCAAAAGGCACTCTCTCAGTAGATAGAAAACACCTGAAGCTGTTGATCAGCCGCTTCCCAATAGGATCTCAGGAATTGGGCTAGCAGGCTCAAGCACGTACACTAAGAAAAACTGGCAGAGTTTAACTGGTACGTGACCTTCCTTTAGAAACACTCGACTGGCAGGGGAAAAGTGCCTCAAGTGAGCATGCATGCAACTTTAGTAAATACACTGTGCGTGTGGCGCCTCCCAAGTGCTGGTGGGCCACTGTGCATGCGGACAGCTCACCCCAACAAAAGACTCAGGGGAGAAGAAACACAAAAGCTGGAGTCATAGCAGAGTATAAAACCCCAAGTGAAGGGCAGAATAGTGAACTTAGATCTCGTGAGTCGTTTGCTTGGACCTCTTCCAAATGTACTTTACTTCCTTTTGTTCCCACTCTAAAACGTTTTAATAAACTTTCACTCCTGCTCTAAAACTTGCCTTGGTCTCTCAATCTGCCTCATGCCCCTCAGATAAATTCTTTTCACCGAGGAGGCAAGAATCGAGTTGCCGCAGACCCGTACGTATTCGCTGTGGCTAACACAATAAAATAGGATTTCCAGGGTCCTTACAGGTATAAAGTTTATTCTGTACTTCTAAGAGTCTCAGGTTCACTCAAAAGTCTGTGTTCCATGGGAGTTTAGAGCAGGGTCACTACAATTTTTCTGTAAAGTGCTAGTTGGTAAATATTTTAATTCTCTCACAACTACTCAGTTCTGCTGTTGTAGCATGAAAGCAATCATAAATAATACATAAATGGATGATCATGGCTGTGGTCCAGCAAAATTTTATTTATAAAAACAGGCAATGAATTTAGCCTCTGGAGTGTAGTTGACTTGGCTTAGAGCAGGGGTGTCCAATTTTCGGCTTCCCTGGGCCACATTGGAAGAATTGTCTTGGGTCACACATAAAATACACTAACACCAATGATAGCTGATAAGCTAAAACAATCACACAATAATCTCATAATATTTTAAGAAAGTTTATGAATTGTTTTGGGTCACAGTCAAAGCCATCCTATAATCAAATTTCCTAGGTTTAGAAGCTGCTTCTACCACTTACTAGCTATGTGACTTTATATGTTACTCAATTTCCTGTCTAAATTTTGTCATCTGTAAAGTAAGACTAAGTACAGTGTCCATCTCACTTAGGCATATGCAAAGCGCTTGATGGTGCCTACCCCCAGGCAAGTCCTTACTCACCTAAGGGTGAGTTATTATTATTTGAGATAACTAGGTTCTAAATCAGCGTGATTTGAAAGATTCTCCATCATTACCTGACTGCTGAACCAGTCCTGGTTCTCCTCTTTGCTCATTCTCATTGGTATGTGGTTCATCCTGGTAGCATACAGTATCCAAGGACTTTCAAGTAACCTTTTGGATGAATAAAAGGAGGAAGTGGTGACTATTTGGGGTGTTTCAGTAGCAAGCACTGGGCTTGCATAGCCCCTGGTAGAGCTGGTTGAGCATTGGAGGAAATGAAAGAGACTTAAAGGCTCCAGTAAAATAGTGATCTTTTTCCTCTTTGAAAAACCTTTATATCTAGAGATGACACGCTAAGCATTCATCCATATGACTGCCATATGTATAGGAGCAGAACCTCTAAAGATTTCTGTAACTCTAGTGCAAAGATCAAAACCACTATGAGAATTTAAGGGCATATACAAACTGGTTGACAGCCTGGGCTTTGTCCTCAGGTAAGAGTTGGATTCAAGCTCTGTTTTGGCATTGGCCTTGGCTCTTACTTACTCTTGCAGCTCCTTGGACATATGATTTAGTCTCCTTAAGCTTCAGTTCCTTTAGCAGAAATATGAAGATGATACTCTCTACACTGCAGAGTTGTGTGAAGATTACATCAAATAAGATAATGCATGTAAAGCCTTCAACAAAGTGTCTGATGCATAGTAGCTATCATTATTCTTATGATTATTTAAGACTTAGAATAATACTGCAACAGAATGAGGGAGGAATACATTGGAAAATTAGAGAGGACTATTCAGGTAAAAATGAGAGTCTGAAGTCATTTTGCTTTGGGAAAATCTCTAGTCATAAAAGAACTTAAAATCATTTTCTGCCATTCTTTGGTAGGCATTACTATGTCTACCTGGATTACAGTTTTAAGGACTTAAGGTTCAGTTGAAATGCTTCAATTAAGAATCCAGGAAGTGGGCAAAAAATGGATATTGGGCAAATTTTCTTTTTGCAAAGAGCTCGTCTTATTTAACTATTTCAGCTATTTTTTTTTTTTTGGATTTGCTTAAAAACACCTCAGTTGCAAGAAATGGGACATGATGTCATAATATAATCTGACTAAATCCAATGACAAATAGCTCTGATAGGGAAGGTATGAGGGTCATCTGGGTTACTGGAATAAAATAGTATTCTTACTTGACCCAGTATATGAGCAACACGGTCCCGAAGATTCCATAGTAAGGACCAAATGTGATGAAATAGCGAATGTAAAAGGTGCTAATCCAGGTGAAGTCTTGCAGAGAAAATCACTTGAAAATTATATGCCCTCAACATGATTTCAATTCCTCTTCATTGGCCTGGGGTCCTTTCATGTTCTGGCTAAATCTTATGCCCTGTTATTCAAGGAAGCTACGTCTGGAAGGGACACAGCATTTTCACTTTCCCTCTTCTACTTTGTCTAGCTTCCGAGAATGAGCCACATTACTTACCACCCAATATCTTTGAAGGTACAGCATTTGCATGGATTTCAGGCTGAAATATACTGGCATGAAAAGTGGGGCCCCAACTAAAATGGAACAAAAAATAATGCTGAATAAATAAACAGAATGTGTTCATGTGTACTTAATGTTTAGCTCCCACTTACAGGTATGAGAACATGCAGTGTTTGGTTTTCTGTTCCTGCATTAGTTCACTTAGGATGATGGCCTCCATCTCCACCCATGTTGCTGCAATGGACATTATCTTATTCTTTTGAATGGATGTATAGTATTCCATGGCATATACGTACCGCATTTTATCTATGCAGTCTACCATCAACGTGCATTTAGGCTGATTCCATATCTTTGCTATTGTGAATAGTGCTGTCCCTTGAGACACACAATTTATCTATATAACAAACTTGCACATGTACCCCTGAAACTAAAATAAAAGTAAAAAAAAAAAAAGAAAAATCACCTGTAATCTTACTACCCAGAGATTACCATAAACATTTTGAATATAGTCAGATATATTAATATATGTTCTAAAAAACTGGTATTATGCTACATGTAATACTGTTTTGTATACTACCTTTAAAAAGAAAATGTATCATGACCATCTTCCCATTTCTCTAAATATTTTCCAGCATCTTTTTTTTTTGTTATTATAGTTTAAGTTCTGAGATACATGTGCAGAATGTGCAGGTTTGTTACATAGGTAGACATGTGCCATGGTGGTTGGCTGCACCCATCAACCCGTCATCTACATTAGGTATTTCTCCTAATGCTATCCCTTCCCTTGCTCCCCACCCACTGACAGGCCCCAGTGTGTGATGTTTCTCTTCTCCTGTGTCCATGTGTTCTCATTGTTCAACTCTCACTTATGAGTGAGAACATGCGGTGTTTGGTTTTCTGTTCCGATGTTAGTTTGCTGAGAATGATGGTTTCCAGCTTCATCTATGTCCCTGCAAAGGACACTAATCCTTTTTTTATGGCTGCATAGTATTCCATGGTGTATATCTGCCACATTTTCTTTATCCAGTCTATCATTGATGGGCATTTGGGTTGGTTCCAAATTTTTGCTATTGTAAATAATGCTGCAATAAACATACATGTGCATGTGTCTTCATAGTAGAATGATTTATAATCCTACGGGTATATACTCAATAATGGGATTGCTGGGTTAAGTGGTATTTCTGGTTCCAGATCCTTGAGGAATTGCCACACTTTCTTCCACAATGGTTGAACTAATTTACACTCCCACCAACAGTGTAAAAGCATTTCTATTTCTCCACGTCCTCTCCAGGATCTGTCGTCTCCTGACTTTTTAATGATCACTATTCTAACTGGTGTGAGATGGTATCTTATTGTGGTTTTGATTTGCATTATTCTGATGGCCAGTGATGAGGAGCTTTTTTTTCATATGTTTGTTGCACGCATAAGTGTCTTCTTTTGGGAAGTGTCTGTTCATATCCTTCACCCACTTTTGAATGGGTTCGTTTGAGCCTCAAGGAGATCCTCTGGCTTTTAACAATGGCTGTTTCTCTGGCAAAGCTTTAGTTAGGATCCTTGGAGCCCTCTTCTCGACTAGGCCTCAACCTTGGCCTGCAAGAACTGCAGACTCTCAGCACAAATGATTTCACCCACTCTCTACACTAAGAAACTTGAACAAACACTAGCATAGTTCCCCAAAGCTCAGGGCCATCTCTCTGGGATAACCCCAGCATCCTTGAACTCTTTGCCCAAGAAAGCTCAGTGCTGCCAAAATAATTTACTGTTTATTCCAGCCAATATCTGACTATAGATGCCTGACCCCCCTTTTCTTAGACCATTTACTGTAGGACACTGATCATTGTAAATCCTCTGTGTCTTCTTTTGAGATGTAGCTTCAACACTCCAGAAATGAGCTTCTCAAGGGCCTGGAAACCTTTGAAATGTAGTCATCAAGAAGGATGGGACTCTTATATTTCAGTCTATTTGGGAAGATAGGATCGTAACTTTGATAAGCACCAGTTAGCAGAAACAGATAGCCTGGACGAATCTCATCAACCAGCCCCTTTACCCCCACTCCCACCCTCACCCCATCTCCCAGTGTCATTCGGTACTTTTCATTTAGTATGCTCTACTGTTTGAAAAGCCTCTCTCCCACTTAAGCATCAGGAGAATTAAGCTTGGTTTATGCTGAAGTCTCTCTCCCCTAGTGCAGTAGCCTGAATGTAATTTGTCTTGCTGCCTTTAACAAATGTTCGATTTTGCTTCTTTTTGACAGTTTGAGTATGACTCATTTGCACCAGAGATGTTAAGCTAGCATTTGCAGGGAAAGGTCACAATAAAACAGCTCTTGGTGGTGGCAGTGTGGTTTGTGAAGTGGGCATTTTGCAGTGAATTCACACCATGCCCTCATTTCTTATAAGCTAAGGGCATATTGCACCACTACAGACAGGGGAGGTAAACACACGCTTCTCAGGAAAGTTCAGAGAAAAAACTCCAATGGCGTCTTCTTTTGCTATCTAGTTAGGCTGGGAACCAGCTACCTTTCAAAAATGGGGCACCAGTGTTCTCATTCCTCTTTTAGGTTATGCAAGAGAAGCCGGGCAGGTGATGAGGGCAGGATGGGGGAGGCTGAATTCCAACTGTGGAGGAGCCAGCAGCGATGTCGATCTCATATTTCAAAAAAAGTTGCCCCCTGCTATCCTCCTCTGGCGTGATAGGAGCGGCCACTTGTGGCTGACACATGGGCAAATCAGATAATCTGCAACTGTGTTTCTCAACTCCAGCACTCCTGGCAATTTGGGTGAGATGATTATTTTTATGAGGGGCTGTCTTTTGCATCGCAGAATGTTTAGCAGCATCCCTGGCTGCTACCCACTGACTGCCAATACTATCCCTCCTCCTCTGTTGTGATAACCAAAAAAATGTCTCTAGACATCGCCATACATCCCCTGGGAGGCAAAATTGCCCTGGTTGAGAACATGTGGACTACAGGAAATGATTGGTTCCTTCCCTGATTTTGGTTTATTCCCCAGATGTATGAGTATGTTTTAGTTGGGCAGATTTGGGGGTTTCCTGAAAAAATTTTTGTGAGCTGCCATGGGTTTGACATTGGTTAAGAGCAAAGGCTCTTTGCTTATGATGTTCTTTTACTGGTATCAGATTTACTCAGCTACCTTTATTTTACTTTAAACTTAACCCACATGCCCACACTCAGATATATATGTCTCATGCCTTCCATAGCTGTATGCAGGTCATGGGAGCAGACAGTTTTCTTCCACACAAGAGCACTGCAGGTGCCTTTTATTCCCGGGCCTCTCCATTTTCTGGTGTCACACTATAAATGCTTCAGAACTATTTCCCCATCTCTGCTTTCTCCCTACTCGAACATCATTATTCTTTTCTTTTGATGGGTGTTTAATCTCTCCAGAATGAGAGTCCTAAATGCAGGCCCTTTGACTGGTGGCCTGCCTTCCCTCCCTTGTTGGGTATCTTTTTCCTTCCCTATCCGCCTCTCAGACTGATGAGGTGCCATTTAAAAAGTCTGTTTGCTTTTCCATCTCCCTTTGCAGATTTCCACCCCAGTGAGTCTGAAATAAGACATGCTGCTTTGCTCAGTAGCAATAGGACAGGGGCTTCTCTCTTTGAGAACATTCCAATTGTGCCTTCTGCCTTGACAAGTATTTGCTTCAAAGAAATGGGATATAAGGAATGTGGCTCTGGGAGACTCACCCATGTGGAAGTACAGGTGCTGCTTTTCATAGTTAATATATTTGATTTTCTTCTGGCCGAACTGAATGGAGAGAGAATAAAACTAAAATAAGAGACCATACTTCTGGTCATCACACTCAAGGATGTATGTGTTTGTGTGTATGTGTGTGTGTGCACATGCACATGTGCATCTAAAATCTTTATGGAAAGCACCATCTGATTAGTGTTCATTGGCTTTCAAGTCTGAGGCACTAGAATAACCAGAACCAGGATGGGAGGAACTATTGTGGTGTCTTTTTGCTTTAATTAAATATAGGTAATTCTTGTACCAATGGAATATTTCATTTGACTATAGGAACTGTGGTCATTATTTGTTCCTAGGGAAAACATTTTGGATTTTTTTCTCTTTATGTGAGATGGAATGGTCACTGTAAAGGGACATTTCTGAGTTTTTCTTGTGTTTCTTCAACTATGGTATTTAGGATTTTGCTCCATATTAATTTATTCATCCAACAGATGTGTGATTCGTTCATCACAGCCAAAAACTTTCTTTTCAATTCATTCATCTAACAGATACTAGATGGTAATATGATAAAAGATATAGGCATGGCCCCTCCTGTCTGTCTCATATGTCTTCTTTTGTGTTCTCATATGGATGTCACATTATCATGTATTATTTTGGCACATGATGTTAGTACATATAATATTTATTATACATTATGTATAGTTACTACATAATAATACAATTATAGTGTTACATTCACTACTGAGAATTTGATTCATTTTCTAGGAGTCTCCTTAGTTACTCTGGTGTACGTTCGAGGCACAAAAACAGCAAATGCTACGAAAGGAGGATAGAGGTAATGGTTATATCTTTAGTATCTAGCAGACACTCATTAAGTGTCTCCTGAAGGAATTAACAAATGAATGATTGAGTGATCATTCACACTCACTCTGTATTTTTTCCTGTGTTCACTCAGTCACAACCCTGGGCAGTGTTTGACTCTTGCTTTCTCCTTTCCTTTGATATCTTTCCTCCTATGTGTATATTTCTTTTTTTCTTTTGGATTGTATGCTTGGTCCTTCCCTCTCTTATTGTCAAGAATGGCAAGAAATGTCATAGTGATTAAGTAATAATAGCTATTTGCAGTTATTTCCAAACGTCTAAATATTTTAGCAACAGGAAACATGGAAAAAGGAGTAGTTGGAAATGCACGGGAGTGGACAAATCGTAGTGGACTGATTTTGGGTGTCACCTCAAAGGAGGATTCTGTCTTCCAGGATATGAGCACAGGACATAGAAGAATTAATAAATGCTTGCTGAAGAAACTTAACGTTTGAATAAAGTATTAGAAAGGCAGACACTAAAGATGGAAGAAAGAAAAAACTCAGAGCCAAATAGAAATATTTTTGATGTGAAACTACTGAATCTTAGAGCTTAAATAAATAATTTTAAAAATGTCTTGAACAGTAGCTTGGAACTTATATAGAACTGTAAGGTTTTAGGGATGTGTCAGGGGCAGCTTCAGAACTTGGAGAGGTGGCCTCCATCATTTGTGAAGAAGCAGCATGTTTACTGAATATAGCTCTATAGAAGGCGTGTCTGAAGTCAAGCTGCTTCAAGAACTTCCCTGAGACAAACTCCCTTCTCTCTGGGGGAAGGTGAGATATGAGGGAACAATTGGAGAAATCAATACCTCACAATTCTAATGATGATCATAGAAATCCACAAACATCAGGGAAGTCCAATGTGTTAATGGAACCATTGTCAAAACGACTGATTTGTGATCACAGCACCAAGAATTTTTTCAAAGCAAGAGACCTTGTTTTCTATTTCAGCTAGGGAAAAGGGTGAGTCTCCCAAAGCTGAAAAAAAAACTGTTTTCAAGAAGTTGCACATTTTTTGGTTAAGATACTAGATAGACAACAACTGATGAGGCTATACTGTTTTATTTTTATAAAACTCCTGGTTTTTCTAGGATATAGCAACCTCTTCTCAAGTACCTGACTCTCAGGTACTTCACTTGAGGAGAGGCACTTTGCTTTGGTTATCCTTATATCTCCTTTGCTTAAGAGAGACTCTCTCCTAAAAATCTTGGTAATTGACATTGTCCTTTACATAATGGTTTTAAATTGAAGTTTAAAAAAGTAATCATTAACTGGGAAATTCTGAAGATGACTTTGCCTGTCCTTTTTCTGTTGTTTAAGAAGTTCAAATTAGAGGTGAAATCTCTTGCTGTCTTCCATGGCATTTGGGCTATGGCTCACGTATAAATGCACCAAAATGAACATGGACTGAATACAATGGCATAGTCTCTTCTAACTGGGCTAGAATTAGTTGAGATAACTAGGTATGTGAATGTACGTGACCTGGTGCTTATTGAATGTATTGACCTATCTTTTCTCAGTGAATGTTTCTCCATGCCCTGGTTAAATCTTGGACAATCATTGCAACCCTAGTAATCTAACATTGGCTTGTATTGCCTCAGAGAAAATGACAGGCAGTGGGCAGGGACCCATCTGTCATTATCATTGCTCAAACAGAGTAATGTGGACTCCCATATTTCTTGCTGTGGGAGGTTGGACTGGATGGCCTTTAAGTTCATAGACTTAAAGGTCATGACTCTAAATCCCCTTGCATTCTTATAACCCCAGATTCAGTTATTTCAAATCTATGTTTTGAACCTGAAAGAAGGAGAGATGTTCTCAGATTGTCTGTGAAGCCAGAACTTCCAGCTTGATCTTTGCAAGGCGAGTCTGTAAGCCTTTCCAGGAACCACTTCCAGGAACATTTCCCTGATGCCCAAGATTGCTAAGTGTAGCTGGACAGGTTGTAAATCTCCAAGAACAAAAAGTGAGCCCATGTCAACAATATCCGGGTCTTTGCGGTAGCTGTTCAGTTTTGCATGATGTTGAAAGTGCCGGTAATTCCACTAGTTTGCTGAAAAGCCCTGAGGACAACAGAGGGCTTGTTACTTGAATTAATTCTTTCCTGAAATACCCTTCACTGCAAGAGTTTTCTGCATGCATCCCCAAAGTCAAAATAAGATATTTGAGTTTCTCTAGCTTGCCTCCACTGCTGGGTCACAGTATGACTCATCAGACAGAGCTCTCATAGCTTACAAAGAAGTAATTCTCTGATTCAGAAACACAACTTCAGGCTAAAAGTTTGGTAATAAAAATCATAAAAGCTGGTTAAAAAGAAATGTTTTCCCATCCTTCTCTTATTTGATCTTCATTTAAAAAAAAATCTGAAGGTAGGTGAGACAGAGAGTATTGTTTCTGTTTTACGTATAAAGTAGACTTAGCTCTGAGACTTTAATTAGTTCTGGGGGAAAAAAGTGGCCCCAGGGATTCTACTTCAATGAGTGTTTCAAAGAATTAAGGATGAAGTGATCTCCTTGGGGGGCTTGGCTCAGATTCTTGTATGTCCTGGCTTCAGTGCTCTCATACAAAAATAAATGAGAATACAAAGATTTTAGCTGATGCCAAGCTTGAGTCACCTCTGATTAGGTTGTTTGTGATTTTTTTTTTCTCATAGAAAGTCTGTAATTTTAATAGAGCAAAGAATTTGGAGGCACATCAACCAAGTTACATATGCTGGATGTACAAATGTGGCAGCATGGTTTGGGCAAATCACCCACCCTCCTTGAGGCTCAATTCCATCTCCAGTAAATAACATGAGGATATTTACCTTCATTGGTGGGCTGGGGGTTATGAGATGATGTATGTAAAATGTTGGCATGTTGGGATATTCAGTTTTTCCTCCTTTATGTTAATCATTTACAGAAGAATGAGCAGCAGTAGTAGATTTTTTTTTTTTTTGTACTTTAGGTTCTAGGGTACATGTGCAGATCATGCAGGATTGTTGAGTAGGTACACACATGGCAATGTGGTTTGCTGCCTCCATACCCCCATCTCCTACATCTCGCATTTCTCCCCATGTTATCCCTCCCCAACCTCCCCACCCCCACTGCTGTCCCTCCTTTGGCACCCCCGCCAACAGACCCCAGTGTGTGATGCTTCCCTACCTGTGTCCATGTGTTCTCATTGTTTATCACCCACCTATGAGTAAGAACATGTGGTGTTTGATTTTCTGTTCTTGTGTCAGTTTGGCAAGAATGATGGTTTCTAGATTCATCCATGTCCCTACAAAGGACACAAACTCACCATTTTTTATGGCTGCATAGTATTCCATGGTGTATATGTGCCACATTTTCCTTGTCCAGTCTTGTCGACGGGCATTTCGGTTGGTTCCAGGTCTTTGCTATTGTAAACAGTGACACTATGAACATGTTTGCATGTGTCCTTACAGTAGAATGATTTATAATCCTTTGGGTATATACCCAGTAATGGGATTATTGGGTGAAATGGAATTTCTATTTCTAGGTCCTTGAGGAAGCACCACACTGTTTTCCACAATG
>CAUYLG010060047.1:0-11608 GCA_963573385.1 Cacajao melanocephalus
GTTCATCAGACCACCAGTACTAGAAGCACCAAGGAATTTGTTAGAAATGCTCATTGTCAAAGATCAGATGGTTGCAGATGTATGGCCTTGCCTCAAAGTCCTCTGTTCTGTTCCATTGGTCTATATGTCTGTTTTGGTACCAGGGGAGCAACTGTAAATACAGATGAAGCTTCGCTGACTTGTTTACTGCTCACCTCCCGCTGTGTGGCCCAGTTCGTAACAGGTCGTGGACCAGTACCAGTTCATAGCCCCGGGGTTGGGGACCCCAGATTTAGGGAATGTGGAAGAATATATTACATAGCAAACAAAATTGTTATTCTTTATACCTCATACAGTACATGGCTAAGACTTTTGCAGAAAATCCCCAGCAGAATGGTAATGTAGAAGTACAGGCTACAGGAACATGGTGAGAACTGAGAGAACAGAAGAAAGTTCAGAAAATTGATATGTACAAAGACCAAATGTATGTATAATTTAGCCATGGCTGTTTAATGCAATTTCAGTGGTTTAAAAAAAAATAAGCATTTCCTATTGTTTATAAATCTACAAGCCGGCTGGGCAGTTCTGATCTTGGCTGGCATCTCTTGCGTGCTTGAGGGTTGACTAGCTGTAAACTCATTTTAAATTGTCCATGTTGTGGAATATGAGCTCTTTTCTCTATAGTCTCTCATCCTCTAGCACGCTAGTCCAGGCTTGGAGGGAGAGAGAGTGGGTGAGAGAGAGAGGGCAGGCATGAGCGTGAGCACAGAAGCATGCATGGCCTCTCAAGGCTGGGGCATCACTTCAGAGTGTCACTCTCTGGCTCAATCAAGAAGGTGTGGTTGGGCCAGGCACAGTGGCTCATGCCTGTAATCCCAGAACTTTAGGTGGCCAAGGTGGGCGGATCACTTGAGGGCAGGAGTTCGAGACCAGCCTGGCCAATCTGGTGAAACTCAGTCTCTACTAAAAACACAAAAATTAGCCATCATGGTAGCATGTGCCTGTAGTCCCAGCTACTTAGGAGGCTGAGGCAGAAAAATCTCTTGAATCTGGGAAGTGGAGGTTGCAGTGAACTGAGATCATGCCATTGCACTCCAGGCTGGGCATTTCAGCAAGACTCTGTCTCAAAAAAAAAAAAAAAATACAGGAGAAAAGGAAGAGGGAAATGAGGTCTCATTGTACATAATCTACAAAGTGACTCAATAAAATAAAACTATTCTTTTTTATTTTATAAATGTGAAAACTGAGACTCTCCATGTAAACAGACATTTATGTTTTGCCAAATCTTCTCTTTTTTGTTTCCTTTTTGTGGCAAATGGGGATCTCACTATGTTGTCCAGGCTAGTCTTGACTGCTGAGCTCAAGCTATCCTCCTGCCTCTGCCTCCCTAAATGCTGAAATTACTGATGTCAGCAACAGTGCCCAACCCAAATTTTCTAATAATAATGGAAATATGTGTTCCCTGAGACTGTAGCAGTTTTGATGGTCCAGTGGCTGAAGTGTGCCTATTTCCAAACTCAAATTTATATTCTCATTCTTCATTCTTTTTTCTTATTTTTTGAGACAGGTTTCATTCTGCCATCCAAGCATGAGTGTGGTGGCACGGTCTCAGCTCACTGCAGCCTCAACCTCCCAGGCTCAAGTGATCCTCCTACCTCAGCCTCCCAAGCAACTGGGACTACAGGTATGTGCCACTACACCCATTTTGTAGAGATGGGATTTCACCATGTGGTCCAGACTGGTCTTGAACTCCTAAGACAGAGAAAGACCCTGTCTCTAATTTAAAAAAAAAATAAACAAATTAAGATAATGGAGATAAAACAAAAGTACTTGATGACCATTTCTATCAGTTCCATTCTACCTCCTCACTGAGTAGCCATTACAATAGGTTTCACATAATTTTTGTGAAAATTATACAGAAAATTATCATTTTTGTGTGAAAATATGTAGTCTACTCTGTGTATATTCATAAATTATAATTTTGAGTTATAAAGAAAAGTATATAATTTTTTTTTGAGATGGAGTCTTGCTTTTTCACCCAGGTTGGAGTGCAGTGGCGCAGTCTCAGATCACTGCAATGTCTGCCTCCTGGGTTCAAGTGACTCTCCTGCCTCAGCCTCCTGAGTAGTAGCTGGGATTACAGGTGTGTGCACCACACCTGGCTAATTTTTTGTATTTTTAGTAGAGATGGGGTTTCATCATGTTAGCTAAGCTAGTCTTGAGCTCCTGACCTCAAGTGATCCGCCAGCCTGAGCCTCCCAAAGTGCTGAGATGACAGGCATGAGCCACCACGCCCAGCCAGAAAAGTATATTTTATATGTCACATTACATAGCAAAATAAGAATTAGTTTTTAAAATTTGTTTTCTATGAAACCATGAACATGTTTTAATCAGTAATATTTTCCTAACTCACAGTCAATAGGCAGAGGATGTTAACTACTATAAGATCAGTAAGGTCATAAGCAGTGAGTTATTATCAGAAATGTGATGAAATTATATAGCCTATGTTCAATATCTTATATCTTTAAGTGAAAAGACTTCATTTTCAGTCATACTCTAAACTAAATTTTTTAAAAATATGTATGTTGTGCATATAATGTGCTACACATTATTCTAGTGTATTAATGCCTTTATATTAATCAATAGAATAAATGCCTTACATTAATATATTCATGTAATAAATTTACAAAGCGTGTTATAAAGTAGGTACTCTTTTTTGTGTGTGTGGCAGGGTCTCACTCTGTCACCCAGGCTGGAGTGCAGTGGCGCAATCTCAGCTCACTGCAACCTCTGCCTCCCAGGGTTCAAGTGATTCTCCTGCCTCAGCCCTCTGAGTAGCTGGAAATACAGGTCCCTGCCACCACACCTGGCTAATTTTTGTATTTTTGGTAGAGACGGGGTTTCACCATGTTGGCCAGGGTGGTCTCAAACTTCTGACCTCAAGCAATCAGCTTGCCTCGGCCTATGAGCCACCATGCCCAGCCTAAAGTAGGTACTCTTAACATTCCCTTTTTATGCTTGATGAAACTGAGGCGGGCTGGGTGTGGCGGCTTCCACCTGTAATTCCAGCACTTTGGGAGGCTGAGATGGGAGGATCGCTGGACCCCAGGAGTTTGAGATTAGCCTGGGCAACATAGCAAGACCCTCATCTGTATTTTAAAAAGTTAAGAAATTTTTTAAAAGAAACTGAGGTGAAGAGTTTAGGTAATGGGTTCATAATCACATTCCTAGAAAAGCATAGTTTTAAAAGCAAAATTTCTACCATTGAACATATATCAGGATTACTGGTTAAAACTTTTCCACTGTGCAACTTGCATATTATGGACTCCTTGAGCTAATTGAATAAGAAATAGATTGAAGTTTGCAGAAGACAGCATGTATACATTTAAATTTCAGGAAGAAATGTGCCCCACATTGATGTGAGTTTTCCCAGGGTGTCACTGGTAGTTGTCCATACGTGATGTTTCCTTGACTTAATCTTCCTTATCATATTGCCCTAAAAAATAACTTAGATCTGCATTTATAATTATTGAAGTATTTGTAACTCAAAGTCTATCCTGCCTCCAGACTTTTTATTCTTCCTTATCTGACACCAAACTGATCTATAGTTTCTTTAATTTTCATTTTGGCCAAGGCTGACTGAAAATACTTTCAAGTATATGATGTTTATTTCCACAATACTCTGATGAATAGGGTATCCTTTGTGACTCCTCAGCCACGTACTTTAATCAGCATGAGTGATTCCAGTGTGTCCTTGATACCACAGGACTAAGCCAGTTCCAGTAAGCACTGTTCCCCTGTGCCCTCTCTAGCCTGTCCCTCTTTTCAGGGAGCCCACTTGTCCTTCTTCAAGAGGGTAGTTACCAGGTTTAAATAAAACACACCTAGATCTAGGACTAAATCTTGTATGTTGGTCATATTTGATTAAGATGGGTTTTCCTGGAATAGAATCAGGAGATTGGTGAGCCAGGTACGGTGGTGCACCTTTAGTCCAAGCTACTCTGAAGGCCGAGGCAGGAGGATCCCTTGAGCCCAGGTGTTAAGAGACCAGCTTGGGCAACATAGTGAGACCCCATCTCAAAAAAAAAAAAAAAGTCAGGAGGCCACTGGAAAGAATGGGCCAGTATATTCTATACTTTCCATTACTGGTAGTTCAGTGTCTCACTCTTCTGTCGCGGTGGTATAGTTACTTCTTTGGATCTGAGGGTACAGGTTTGACTTTGCCTCCAGCCATGTTTCCCAACCACTTTGCCATTCATTCAAGGTGATGGTGTTATCAATTTGCGTTTTCTTTTTAACCTTATTTTTAAAACTATGTATTACGAAAAACATTAGAAAGAGAGAACTTAAAGAATAGCTATAGAGCTGGCTGCAATGGCATGTGCCTGTAGTCCCAGCTACTCAGGAGGCTGAGATGAGAGGATCCCTTGAGCCTAGGGAATCCAGACCAGACCAGACCAGCCTGGCTAATACAGGAAAACCCCCATCTTTGAGAAGAAAAAAAGAATAGTTATATTAAAATCACCTGTACCTACCAATCAACTTTAGTTATTATCAGTGTATATGATGCACCTACTTTGCAGATGGTTTATTTGCCTTTGTTTTCTTTCTTTTTTTTTTTTTTTTGAGATGGAATCTTGCTCTGTTGCCCAAGCTAGAGTGCAGTGGTGTGATCTTGGCTCACTGCATCCTCCGCTTCCTCAGTCCAAGTAATTCTCCTGCCTCAGCCTCCTGAGTAGCTGGGATTACAGGCATGTGCCACCATGCCCAGCTAATTTTTTGTAGTTTTAGTAGAGATGAGGTTTCACCGTTTTAGCCACGTGCGTGAATCCTGACCTTGTGATCTGCCCACCTCGGCCTCCCAAAGTGCTGGGATTATAGGCGTGAGCCAGCCCGCCAGGCCTCATCTGCTATTTTATGGGAACTGCCAGCCCTGGAAATCCAAGCACATTAAAGCGCTCTCCACTGCTTCCAGTCACATAGTTTAGTGAACATAGTTCCTGTTCCTAACAGTTCCATCTCAGAGTAGGTGGGGTCCCTCTCTTTTGGGAACAAATAATTGCTGAAGATTACATCTTATTTTATTATTATTATTTTTTTTAAGATGGGGTTTCACCATGCTGGTCAGGCTGGTCTCAAACTCCTGACCTCAAGTGATCTGCCCACCTTGACCTCCCAAAGTTCTAGGATTATAGGTGTGAGTCACCGTGCCTAGCCTAATATAGAAAACTTCAAATAAAAATTATGCCTTTTAACATATTATAGTACAGGGTACAGGTGACAGATTCATCTTTTGTTTGTCTACAAACATTTTTATTTTGCTTTTTTAAAACGTATTTTGGCCAACTATAAGATTTTAAATTATCCCAAAGGTTTTTTGGGTTTTTTTCTCCCTACTCACTGAGTCTCATTGTGTTTGAGGCTAATCTCAAATTCCTGGGCTGAAGCAATCCTTCCACCTAAGGCTCCAACATAGGGCAGGACTATAAGCATGAGCCTCCATACCCTGGAGTGTTTTTATTTGTTTGTTTGTTTGTCTGAGACAGAGTCTCACTCTATAGCCCAGGCTGGAGTGCAGTAGCAGGATCTCAGCTTACGCATTCTCTCTGCCCCTGAGTAGCTGAGTACAGGCATGAGCCACCACGCCCAACCTTTTAGTTGCTTTTTGAAGTTACCAGAGATCTGCCTCCTCCTTTTATCTGAACCTTCCTTTCTTCTGTCTGTATTGTTTATTTTGTGCTTAGCAATCCCTTCCAGCAGAATGCAAACATAGTTTTTTCCCTAATGCAGCATTTTGTTTTGGAAAGGAACTTTGGTTTGTTAGTTTCATGAGATCATAGGGCCTAGACTATTCCACAGCTTTAGACATACCTAAACTCTTTGCGCTCACTAACATTGGAGTCTGCAGAACTACTCTCAGTTTCAAATGTTTTTCTCAGAATGGTCTGCTGTTTAGGGGTTCTCCTCTTCTGAAGCCTGGGTGATACCTGCTGTCTTTCTTCTGCATCTTTGTGGGTAGATAAGTGGGAAGTCACAACCAACCAACGGCTCCAAGACTCATTTGAAAAAGACAAAAAAAAAAGGAGGGGTTTCCAGAAAAGACTGATTATGGTTACCAAGAATGATTATGGACACCAAGATATGGATATAAAGCTTAGGCATGAAATCGTTACAGTCCTATTTCAAGGGATGACATTTTGAATAAATACAGAAGCTAATGATTCAGAAGTATGTAAAAAGCTAAAACATGCACAAAAAAGCCATTGCTTCCTTTTCTTTATCATCTATACAGTTTTGGTTTACTTAATTTACTTGTACATGTTGTGTTTAGATACACACAAATAGACAGTAAGTTTGTTATTATTATCATTATTATTTTAGACAGAGTCTCGCTCTGTTGCTCAGGAGTGCAATGGTGTAATCTGAGCTCACTGCAAGCTCTGCCTCCTGGATTCAAGTGATTCTCATACCTCAGCCTCCTAAGTAGCTGGAATTACAAACACATGCCACCACACCAGGCTAATTTTTAAATTTTTTTTTTTTTTTTTTTTGAGACAGAGTCTCACTGTATCGCCCAGGCTGGAGTGCAAGGGCACCATCTCGGCTCACTGCAACCTCTGTCGCCCGGGTTCAAGTAATTCTTCTGCCTTAGCCTCCAGAGTAGCTGGAATTACAGATGCCTGCCACTGTGCCCGGCTAATTTTTTTGTATTTTTAGTAGAGATGAGGTTTCACTATCTTGGCCAGGCTGGTCTTGAACTTCTGACCTCGTGATCCACCCACCTCGGCCTCCAAAGTGCTTGGATTATTGGCGTGAGCCACCATGCCTGGCTTTTTTTTTTTTTTTTTTTTTTGAGATGGAGTCTCGCTTTGTCACCCAGGCTGGAATGCATTGGCGCGATCTCAGCTCACTGCAACCTCTACCTCCCGAGTTCAAGTGATTCTCCTGCCTCAACCTCCCAAGTAGCTGGGACTATAGGCACGTGCCACCGTGCCACTATAGGCACGTGTCTGGCTAATTTTTGTATTTTTAGTATAGATGGGGTTTTGCAATATTGGCCAGGTTGGTCTTGAACTCCTGACCTCAAATGATCCACCCACCTCGGCCTCCCAAAGTGCCAATGAGCCACCGCACCCAGCCAGGTTCTTGTTTTCAAACAATTTACACTAAGTAGTTAGGTTGTGGAAATCACAAATGCACCCTTATAGGATGAATGGGGGGTGGGGGGAGTGGTTATCTTAACATTATATAAATTAGTTTCTTGTAGCTCAGAATAAAATTCCCAGTAATAGTATGCCATAGATGTATTTCAGAAATATTGTATCACAAACTACTTATTTGAAAGCAAAGAATATGTGCCGGGTAAAACGATGTTGTTTAATTAAAAAAATAAGCTCAGAGTATTTAAGATATGGCTATCCCAACTAAATACAGTTTGAGTAGAATAATGTTATTAAATGTGAGCAGAAAAAAATAAATATTTCTAAGTATATTGGATTTCAAATATATACATATAAACTGCAAAAATAAGATATTATAAGTTTAGGAATATGTACATTTAAAATGAGATTAAATATGTTTTACATAAGTTATTTTCATCTACGTTCTTAAGTGGCATTAGCCTATAGTTTTATCTATAGTGTTTATTTTTGCCTGATTTTAGCATTGGTATTATGGACTTTTAAGTACAAGAAGGGAGGTCCAACTGAGGACCTTTCCTCCTTTTATTTTTATTGTATTTATTTTTCTAGAGCCAGGGTCTCTTTCTGTTGTCCACACTGGAGGGCGGTGACATGATAGTAGCTCACTACAGCCTTGACCTGGGTTAAAGTGATCCTCCCACCTCAGCCTCCCATAGCTGGGACCATAGGCATGTGCTATCACTCCTGGCTAATTTTTAAAACATTTTCTATAGAGACAGGGTCTCATTAACTTTCTCAGGCTGTTCTTGAATTCCTGGCCTCAAGCAATTATCCTGCCTTGGCCTCCCAAAGAGCTGGGATTACAGGGGTGAGCCACTGTGCATGGCCAAATTTTTGATAATTTTGGGATTTTTTTAATATATATAGAGAGAGAGATGGAATCTCACCGTCACCCAGGCCAGAGTGCAGTGGCATGATCGTGGCTCACTGCAACCTCCGCAGTGAGCGATTCTCTTGCCTCAGCTTCCCTAGTAGCTGGGATTACAGGCATGCACCACTATGCCTGGCTAATTTTTATAGTTTTAGTAAAGATGGGGTTTCACCATGTTGGCCAGGCTGCTCTCAAACTCCTGACCTCAAGTGATCCACCTGTCTCAGCCTTCCAAAGTGCTGCAATTACAGGCATGAGCCACTACACCTGGCCGCTAGTTGCATTTTTTAAGAAAAAACTTTTCCTTTTCATTGCCATTTTTAAAAAACTATACTTCTTCAATCTTCTACACATATTTTTTTTTTTTTGCAGTTCTGCTAGAGAACTTCTACACGTATTTATTTTGTTTTATTTTATTTTGAGACAGGGTCTCACTCTGTCACCCACGCTGACACGATTGTGCAGTGACACAATCATGGTTCACTACAGTCTCAATCTCCCAGGCTCAATCAATCCTCCCAATTCAGCCTCAAGGATAGTTGGGACTACAGGCACATGCAACCATGCCCAGCTAATTTTTTAATTTTTCACACAGATAGGGTCTCCCTACATTGCCCAGGCTGGTCTCAAACTCCTCCACTCATGTGATCCTCTTACCTCAGTCTCCCATAAGTGCTGGGATTACAGGTGTAAGCACATAGTGCTGACCACATTTGATTTCTTATGATCTTTTCCCCAAAGTAGTGAATAGAGCCTCAGAAATCCCATAAAAGAAAGAGCCCAGCTGGGCGTGGTGGCTCACGCCTATAATCCAAGCACTTTGGAGGCCAAGGCAGGAGGATCATCTGAGGTTGGGAGTTCAAGACCAGCCTGACCAACATGGTGAAACCCCATCTTTAAAAAAAGAAGAAAGAAAGAAAGAAAAGAAAAGAAAAAGAAAGAAAGAAAGGAAAAAGCCCTACCAGGCATGGTGGTTCACATCTGTAATCCCAACACTTTGGGAGGCCAAGGCAGGAGGATCACTTGAGCCCAGGAGTTCAGCACCAGCCTGGGCAATGTAAGGAGACCCCATCTCTATGAAGAAAATGTTTGGTTTTTTTTTTAATTAGCCAGGAGTGGTGATAGTGCTTGTAGTCCTAACTACTCAGGAAGATGAGGCCAAAGGATTGCAGGAGCTCAAGAGTTCAAGGTCACAATGAACTATGATCATGCCATAGCACTCCAGCCTGGGCAATAGAGCAAGACCCTGTCTCTAAAAATGAGAGAGAGAGAGAGAGAGAGAGAGAGAGAATGAGAGAGAGAGAGAGAGAGAATGAGAGAGCGAGAGAGAGAGAGCACGCACCTATTTGCCAGACAAGTTGGACTAGGTTTCTGAGGAAACCCATTTTGAAGAGTGGGTTATATTCAGGTGCAAAGACATGGGGTTTATTCCTAGTTTCTTCTATTTCATAATTTTTTTTTTTAAATTTTGGCTAGCTCTTGCACAGCATATTCTTAGTTTCTAGAAAAACAAAAGTGTGGAAAAGATGAGAAGACAGAAGCTACTATCTACTTTCCTGAGGTTAGGTAGGGTAGAAAAACTGAGTACCAGAGAGAAAAAGTAAAACAGAAAGCTTTTCAGTGCAGGTGGGGCAAACTGAAAACCAAGGGAGCCAGTTTCCAGAGTGAACAGATTGAGTGCAGAGAAAATTGAAGAGGTAACCGATGTCCTATCAGGGACAAAATCTCAGAAAGCAGAGAACAGAGCACAGTTACCCACGGCTCAGCCATTCAGACTCAAGACTTGGAATCTGCATTTTCTGGATCCTAAGCCTGGTTGGAGGAAAGGCATGGGAGATTCACAGTGGTGATTTATTTTTTGGTATTTGTTTTCTTGGTTGGGAGAGAGATCGGTAATGTAAATGTAACCACCCCTTCTTTATCTCTGCCCTGAAGCAACATGGAGAAGGCATCAAGAACGTACTTCATTCACCCGCGAACAGTATGAAGAGCTAGAAGCTCTGTTTAGCGAGACCATGTTCCCAGATAAAAATCGTCAGGAGAAACTAGCTTTGAAACTCGACCTACCGGAGTCAACAGTAAAGGTCTGATCCCTGAGGTGTCCTTGGTACCCCCATCCAAGCCACATTCACGTATCCAGCCTGGAAATTCCCCACCCTCCACCGTGTCCCACAATAATATTCCATCTATTGAGTATCTACTGAAACAGTACTAAACTGGGGGCATCGCAAACACTGGCCTCAATTTCATGCAGTTTGAAAGATGAGAAAAAATGAGGTTCAGGGACAAAGTGCCTGGGCGACAGAGATAATAAGTAGTGTTGCTAGAAATAAAACTCCAGAAATCTTGTTTTTAACACTGTACTATAGAGTTCATGTAGGAGAAAGGCTCTCATCCAGACAGACTCCTCACTTAGCGTCTTTTCAAGCAAAGCCCTGCAATCTGTTTATTCATAATGCTACCGACAGACAAACAATACTCCCTCTAACCTCTGAGCCTGCTTAAGCCCATAACATTTTTCTTGTACTTTTTTCTTTTTTTTAAGAGATGGGATCTCACTGTGTTGCCCAGGCTGGTCTCAAACTCCTGAGCTCAAGTGATCCTCTTGCCTCAGACTCTGTACTGGGATTACAGGCGTGAGCCACCGTGACCGGCCATACATTTTTATTGGAGTATTTCTCATAGTAGAGGCCTCCTAAAATAATCCTTGAAAATCCTTCAGTTCAAATTCTTCACCTATCCCTAGATCCTAGATCCCTGAACTAGCCTCTCTTCTTGAGTTCAGGACCCTGTCTCTGAACCCCCGGCACAAACCCTGAAACACACCCCCTTTCTTCCTTCCTGGGATCCCAGACCTGATCTTTGTCGTCCCTCCTATTGACTATTCATGCCCATCACTGCTCTTGCAGAACCCAGCGTCATGATGAATTGGAGAGGACATGAAGATTATAATCTGGCTGTCTTCATTCAGGAGAAGCTTCAAATGCCTTCTCTAAGAACAGATCACAATCTCCCTTCTTCCCCCACTCCCAGGTTTGGTTCAGGAACCGGCGATTCAAACAGAAAAAGCAACAGCAGCAGCAGCAGCAGCAGCAGCAGCAGCAGCAGCAGCAACAGCAGCAACAGCAGCAGCAGCAGCAGCAGCAGCAGCAGCAGCAATCAGCAACGCTACCAAACCAGATCCTTCTATCCAAGAAGGATGTGCCCACCTTCCTGAGAACATCTCTCATTTCTTATGCTTTTTCTCCTGTGGTTTCAGATTTCTACTGCTCCCTTCCACCTCAGCCCTTAGGCCCTTCCAATTGGGCATGGAACTCTACCTTCACTGAGAGTCTCACAAGTGATTTCCAAATGCAAGATACTCAGTGGGAGAAGCTGGTAGCCTCAGTTCCTGCTTTGTACTCTGATGCCTATGACATATCCCAAGTCATAGAACTGTACCATCTTCCTGATGAGAATGAGATATCCAGCTCTTCTTTCCACTGTCTGTATCAATATCTCTCACCCACAAAGCACCAGATAGGAGGACAGGGTTCCTCTCTCAGCATCTTTGCTG
>CAUYLG010060048.1:0-13254 GCA_963573385.1 Cacajao melanocephalus
AAAGCCTTCTAGAATCTTCTAACCATTCTGACCAGCCTCACCTCGCTTTTGTCTTTCTTTTTTTCTTTGAGACGGAGTCTCTCTCTTGTCGCCCAGGCTGGAGTGCAATGGCGTGATCTTGGCTCACTGCAACCTCCACCTCAGGGACTCAAGCGATTCTCCTGCCTCAGCCTCTGGAGCAGCTGGGACTACAGGCAAAGGCCACCACACCTGGCTAATTTTTTGGATTTTTAGTAGAGACGGGGTTTCACTGTGTTGGCCAGGATGGTCTCGATCCCCTGACCTCGTGATCCACCCGCCTCAGCCTCCCAAAGTGCTGGGATTATAGCTGTGAGCCACCTAGCCTGGCTTTTGTTTTGTTTTTTTTTGTTTTTTTGTTTTTTTTGAGTCTCGCTTTTTTTGGCCCAGGCTGGAGTGCAATGGCGTGATCCTGGCTCACTGCAACCTCCACCTCTGGGGTTCAAGCAATTCTCCTGCCTCAGCCTCCCAAGTAGCTGGGATTACAGGTATGCGCCACCACGCCCAGCTAATATTTGTGTTTTTAGTAGAGATAGGGCTTCACCGTGTTGGTCAGGCTAGTCTTGAACTCCTGACCTCAGGTGATCCACCCACCTCAGGCTCTCAAAGTGCTGGAATTACAGGCATGAGCCACCTCGCCCAGACTTTTATTTTATTTTATTTTTTGACAGGGTCTTGCTGTGTTGCCTAGGCTTCACTGCAGTGGCACGATCATGGCTTGCTGCAGCCTCAACCTCCTGGGGTCAAGCAATCCTGCCTCAGCCTCCCGAGTAGCTTGGATTATAGGTATGCACCACCACACTTGGCTAATTCTTTTTGTATTTTTTGTAGAGTCAAGGTTCTGTTGCCCAGAATGGTTTCAAACTCCTGAACTCAAGCAATCCTCCTGCCTCAATCTCCCAAAATGCTGGGATTACAGGCATGAACCACTGCAACCTGCCTCACTTTATTTCTTAATCTCCCATCAATTTTGTCTCCAGGTTTTTGTTTTGCTATTTATTTATTTATTGAAATGGAGTCCTGCTCTGTAGCCCAGGCTGGAGTGCAATGGCGTCATCTTGGCTCACTGCAACCTCCGCCTCTCAGGTTCAAGCGATTCTCCTGCCTCAGCCTCTTGAGTAGCTGGGATTACAGGCACCCACCGTTAGTATTTTTAGTAGAGACAGGGCTTCACCATGTTAGTCAGGCTGGTCTCGAACTCCTGACCTCAGGTGATCTGCCTGCCTCGGCCTCCCAAAGTGCTGGGATACAGGCATGAGCCACCACGCCCAGCCTGTTTTCGTTTTTAAAGCTGGGGTCTCGCTATGTTGCCCAGCCTAGTCTCGAACTCCTGGCCTCTAGCAGTCTTCCCGCCTCTGCCTCTCAGGTAGCTGAAACTGCAGGCACTTGCCAACAAACCTGGGTATTGTCTCCAGTTCTGGCTTCCTGCTCATTACAGTCCTCTTGATCCTTCCTTCAAGGAAGGAAGCTTAGAGCTTTCTTTGATTTTTACTCTCTTTCTTCTCTTTTTTTTCTTTTGAGAGAGACTCTTGCTTTGTCACCCAGGCTGGAGTGCAGTGGAGCAGTCTTGGCTCACTGCAACCTCCACCTCCCGGGTTCAAACGATTCTCTTGTCTCAGCCTCCCCGAGTAGCTGGGACTACAGGCACATGCCTCCATGCCCAGCTAATTTTTAATAGAGATGGGGTTTTGCCATGTTGGCCAGGCTAGTCTCGAACTCCTGACCTCAGGCATTCCACCCACCTTGGCCTGCCAGAGTGCTGGGATTACAGCATGAGCCAACGTGCCCAGCCAAGAGCTTTCTTCAAGTCCCAGCTTGGATATCCTTCCTCTGGGAAGCCATCCTGGAACCCTCAGCTACAAGTGCTGTTTCCTCTGAATTCCTGAGCACTGCATACCCAGGCCTCTTTTGGGGCCTTCTCCTTGGTAATGTGGCCATGCCTGTCTCAACTCTGTGTTCCCCAGGGCTCTCCACTCAGAGCCTGGTACTCAGCAGATGATCAGTAGCTCCACCTTAAATGCGTAAAATGGCTTTAGGATTCATTACAATCGCCTCCCTAAAGATTTACCTATATGAGTCCTTCTACTTCATTCTTCTCTTTTTTTTTTTTTTGAGACAGTGTGTCTCAGTCTATCCACCAGCCTGGAGTGCAGTGCATGATCATAGCTCACTGCAGCCTCCAATACCTGAGTTCAATCCATCCTCCTGCCTCAGCCTCCAGAATAGCTGGGACTACAAGCTAATGCCACCCATCCAGCTTTTTTTTTTTTTTTCGTAGACAAGAGTCTTGCTCCATCCAGGCTGGAGTGCTGTGGCACAATCTCAGCTCACTGCAACCTCTGCCTCCCGGGTTCAAGTGATTTTCCCACCTTGGCCTCCTGAGTAATTGGGACTGCAGGTGCATACCACCACACCTGGCTAATTTTTATATTTTTATAGGGTCAGAGGTCTCATTATGTTGCCCAGGCTGGTCTCAAACTCCTGGCCTCAAGTGATCCTCCCGTCTCAGCCTCTCAAAGTGCTAGAATTACAGGCGTGAGCCACTTTGCTTGGCCTTGAGTCTCTCTGCTTCAGCTATCACGTATGTCCTCCTTGCTTTCTTTAGACAAACTCAGTAAATCATTAGGATAATTTTTAAGTTAGGCAGGATTTTACAGACAGGGCAACTTCAGGGTTACTGAGATGAGGCAACTTGCTGAGAGCCAAATAGGAAATCAAGGGTAGAGCTGAGAAGCTACCCAGACAGCCACGATCTTCTTCATCACGCAGTTCTGAGCACGAGGCTTGAGAGTGGAGGAAACAGGGAAGTGAAATTTGCCTACCAGGCAAAATGGAAAGCCCAAAAATAATCCCTCACTTGTGCTCTGGGTATGACAGTTCTGACACTTTCACACACATTACCTTGTAGAATCCTTATTGTGAGGATTCTACACCCTCTGCAGCCTGTATTCTTGCACCCATTTTACTGATAAAGAAACTGAGACTCCACTTTTTTTTTTTGAGGCGGAGTCTCACCCTCTCACCCAGGCTGGAGTGCGGTGGTGCGATCTTAGCTCACTGTAACCTCCACCTCCTGGGTTCAAACGATTCTCCTGCCTCAGCCTCCCTAGTAGCTGGGATTACAGGCACACACCACCATGCCCAGCTCTTTTTTATATTTTTAGTAGAGACAGGGTTTCACTATGTTGGCCAAGCTGGTCTCGAACTGCTGACCTTGTGATCCACCGGCCTTGGCCTCCCAAAGTGCTGGAATTACAGGTATGAGCCACTGTGCCCAGCCAACTCCAGTTCTTCTTATTTATTTATTTTTAAATTTCTATTTGAGATGGAGTCTCGCTCTGTCACCCAGGCTGGAGTGCAGTGGCATGACCTTGGCTCACTGCCACCTCCACCTCCCAGGTTCAAGTGATTCTCCTGCCTCACCCTCCCCAGTAGCTGGGATTACAGGTGCACGCTGCCATGCCTGGCTAATTTTTGTATTTTTACTAGAGACTCGGGTTTCACCATGTTGGCCAGGCTAGCCTCCAACTCCTGACCTCAGGTGATCCTCCCATTTTGGCCTCCCAAAGTGCTGGGATTACAGGCGTGAGCCACCGCGCCCAGCCTTCTTATGTTCAGATTGTCCCTAGGTCATTTGATTTCATCTCTTTTACCAGCTGCCTTTCCAACAGCCATTGGGGAGCACACCTTCTTTCTCTCCTTCCTGTGCCCAGTGTCCCCTAACTGCCCATTTCCTGAGTGTGTTTACCTGTCGCCTTCAGTACTCAGCCCTTCATTCCCCAAACTCAGACTCTTAGCTCTTTCATCACCTCTGGGCACATGTCAGCATTGGAAAGAACAGCAGGAACAAGCTCATTCACAAACCCCCTCCTACTATAAAGTTACAGCTGGGACAACTGAAAGCTACAAAGAGGAAGTGGCAAGGGCTGGCAGGGGAGGACTCACCCAGTGGCAGGAGGAGAAGGAAGGACAGGGCTTGGGGGAGGAGGGGAGGTGCAGCACTCCCATCTCCCAACCTCCACCCCCAGCCCTTCTCATCTGGCTGGGGACCAATTTGCATTTCTGCCTCCTTGTGCATCCAGATGGTGAAGGGTGTTTCAGATGCTTCCATCAAGGGACCAGGGAGAAGTCACAGTTGGAACATCTGAAATTAAAGATCCCAAATATTGTTGGGCCTCCCAGTGCTTTGGGAGGCTGAGGTGGGAGGATTGCTTGAACCCAGGAGTTTGAGACCAGCCTGGGCAACCTAGTGAGACCCCATCTGTACAAAAAGTTTGTAAAAATGAGGGCGGGTGTGGTGACTCAGGCCTGAAATCCCAGCACTTTGGGAGGCTGAGGCAGGTGGATCGCTTGAACCCAGGAGCTCAAGACCAGCCTAGGCAACATGGCAAAAACGCATCTTTTTCAGTAAATACAAAAATTAGGCCACGTGCGGTGGCTCATGTCTGTAATCCCAGCACTTTGGGAAGCTGAGGTAGGTGGGTCACTTGAGGTCAGGAGTTGGAGACTAGCTGACCAACATGGTAAAACCCTGTCTGTACCAAAAATACAAAAATTGTCTGGGCATGGTGGCGGGCACCTATGATCCCAGCTACTCAAGAGGCCGAGGCAGGAGAATCTCTTAAACCCAGGAGATGGAGGTTGCAGTGAGCTGAGATCACGCCACTGCACTCCAGCGTGTGTGACAAAGCAAGACTCTGCCACAAAAAGAAAAAAAAGTTAAAATAAATTTTAAAAACACAAAAATTAGTAGAATTTTTTTTTAATGAGTCGGGTATGGTGAGACATGTCTGTAGTCCCAGCTAATGGGGAGGCTGAGGTAGGAGGATCACTTGCGCCAGGGAGTTCGAGGCTGCAGGAAAAAGTAAAAAAGATCCCAGGTGTTTATTTCCTGGCGGGGCCAGCTTCAGGGGAAAATGACATTTCCACTTGCCTTTGGCAGTCTGAGTGGAGACCATGGCAGGTCAAAAGCTGGGAGGTGAGAAAGATGCTGCATGGATGGAAATGCATGAGGAGTTGGGCTTGGCTGGAGCTGAGGATGTGTGAAGAGGGAAATGGTTGGGAAGGTTGGCTGAGCCCAAACCATAACCAGCCCGAGGGCTCCGAGGCTATCCTCCAGGGCGGCACATTCAATTTTTTGTCTTTTCTTTCTCTTTCTTTTTCTTTTTTCTTTCTTTCTTTCTTTCTTTCTTTCTTTCTTTCTTTCTTTCTTTCTTTCTTTCTTTCTTTCTTTCTTTCTCTTTCTCTCTCTCTCTCTCTCTGTCTTTCCTTCCTTCTTTCTTTCTTTCTCTCCCTCTCTGTCTCTTTCTTTCTTTCTTTCTTTCTTTCTTTCTTTCTTTCTTTCTTTTTTCTTTCTCTCTCTCTCTCTCTGTCTCTCTTTCCTTCCTTCTTTCTTTCTTTCTTGACAGGATTTCTCCATGTTGGTCAGGCTGGTCTCCAACTCCCAACCTCAGGTGATCCGCCTGCCTCAGCCTCCCAAAGTGCCGGGATTACAGGCATGAGCCACCGCACCCGGCCTTCTTTTTTTCTTTCTTTCTTTCCCTCCCTCCCTCTTTCTCTCTCTTTCTCTCTTTTTTCTTTCTTTCCTTGATGGAAGCTCTCTCTGTCACCCAGGCTGGAGTGCAATGGCGCAATCTGGGCTCACTGCAACCTCCGCCTCCTGGGTTTAAGCGATTCTCCTGCCTCAGCCTCCTGAGTAGCTTGGACTACAGGCATGCGCCACCATACCCTGCTAATTTTTTTTTTCCTTTTTAGTAGAGATGGGCTCTCATGCTGTGTCTGAGACTCCTGGCCTCAAGTGATCCTCCTGCCTCACACTTTTTTTGGTTTTATACCTGAATTCTAAATCAGAAAAAAAAAAAATCTTTAAGGGCTTTCCACCCAAAATGCGCCGAGCATTGCAACATTGCAAATGGCACTAACTCTCTCAGACCATCCTTCACTTTTTTTTTTTTTTTTTGAGTTTCGCTTTGTCATCCAGGCTGGAATGCAATGGCATGGTCTAGGCTGAGTTTCCTGCCTCAGCCTCCTGAGTAGCTGGGATTACAGGCATGTGCCACCATGCCCGGCTAATTTTTGTATTTTTAGTAGAGACGGGATTTAACCATGTTGGCCAGGCTGGTCTCAAACTCCTGACCTCAGGTGATCTGCCTGCCTTGCTCTCCCAAAGTGTTGGGATTACAGGCGTGAGCCACCACGCCCAGCCACTTCTTCACTTTTTAAAATGTATTTATGAGCCATGGTAACTATTATTTCCTTAGTAATTTTTCTTATTTTATTGGCTCATTTCTTCTGATTTTATTTATTTATTTATTTATTTATTTATTTATTTTTGAGACAGAGCCTCCCTCTGTCGCCCAGGCTGTAGTGCAGTGGCCAGATCTCAGCTCACTGCAACCTCCACCTCCTGGGTTCAAGCCCTTCTCCTGCCTCAGCCTCCCCAGTAGCTGGGATTACAGGCATGTGTCACCACATTCAGCTAATTTTTGTAATTTTAGTAGAGACAGGGTTTCGCCATGTTGGCCTGGTTGGTCTGGAACTTTTGACCTCAAGTGATACACGCACCTCAGCCTCCCAAAGTGCTGGAATTACAAGCATGAGCAACCATACCCGGCCCTGATTTAAATTAAGTTTAGGCTAAGCATGGCAGCTTACTCCCGTGAGCACTTTGTGGGGGCTAAGGAGGGAGGATCTCTTGAGCCCAGGAGTTAAAGACCAGCCTGGGCAACATAGGGAAACCCCACCTCAACAAAACTAAAAAATAATTAGCTGGGCATGGTGGTACATGCCTGTAATTTCAGTGCTTTGGGAGGCCAAGGTGGGAGGATCACTTGAGCTCAGGAGTTCGAGGCTGCAGTGAGCCTGGATCGTGCCACTGCACTCCCACTTGAGTAACAGTGGAACCTGACTCTAACAAAAAAAGAAAAAAAGTGCAGACATCATGAGCTTAGCGCTCAAAGAGCATTCATACCATGTAACCAGCATCCCAGAAGCCTCTCTCGTGTCCCCTTTTCTTGCAGACTTTTTTTTTTTTTTTGAGACGGTGTCTCCCTCTTGTTGCCCAGGCTGGAGTGCAATGGTGCAATCTCAGCTCACTGCAATCTCCGCCTGCCGTGTTCAAGCGATTCTCTCTGCCTTAGCCTTCTGAGTAGCTGGGATTACGGGTATGTGCCACCATGCCCTGCCAATTTTTGTGTTTTTAGTAGAGACAGGGTTTCTCCATATTGGTCAGGCTGGTCTCCCACTCTCGACCTCAGGTGATCCGTCTGCCTTGGCGTCCCAAAGTGTTGGGATTACAGGCGTGAGCCGCCCCGCCTGGCCTCTTGCAGACTTTTAGCAGGGATCTGATGCCTTGTGTGGACTGCGGACTGGCTGGTTGGGGAGAGATAGGAGGCTGGTTTAGAGCCTGATGCAGTTGTCCAGACTCCAGGCCATGAGAGGCAGAGAGGAAGGAGAGATGGGAAAGACATGTGGGACATGGAACTGGCTGGACTGGGTTTGTCTTGGTGTGCGGGGAGGGGAGCTAGGTGCATCCATTGGCTCCCGGTCACCCTGATGGGGACTTTGTAGGAGGAGGTGGTGGAGAGGATGGTTCTGTTTGGGCTACATTGAGAGAGTGGGGTGTTGGGGGCGTCCCAGAAGGAACTCCCTCTCACCCTCCCAACCCCCTCCTCTCTCTGGTTTTGCCTCTGCCCCGGTGTACAAAGTCTGGTTGGAGAGAAGATGAAAACCTATCCGGATGCAGACACGGGGATTTCAACACCCTATTCATGGGGCCGAGGACAGCCCCCAGTGGAATAATCACCTTTTGTCCTCCTCCCTGGACTGGGGACAGCTGGGAGATGGGAGCCGAGAGCCCTGAGGAGGGGGAGAGTCACAGTCCAGCCTTTGCTTGGGGCTTGGTCGGGGGGAACATCGTTATCTGGGCCTCCTTCTACCTCCTGGCCTCGGTGCCACCCACTTCTCAGGCTGCTGGGACACTGGCCCCCCAGGCCAGATCAGCTCCCACCCTGTGTCTATGGAGACAGAATACTTCAGAGACCCTGACAGGAATCCTGTTTCCCCAACTCCATCCCCTTGGATTACAGGTGCCCACCACCAGGCCCAGCTATTTTTTTATTTTTAGTAGAGACAGGGTTTCACCACATCAGCCCAGGAATGAGGGAGAAGGACCCCCGATCATGATTCCCACAGACCTCACACCCCAGGTGACCCCAGAGCCCTCTGCCAAGGCTGCCTCCTTACCCCCCAGCTCCAAGGTGCATCCCTCCAGTTCTGTAAGACGAGGCTTCACCCTTCCCTGCCCTGGGTGATTAGGGCTCTTCAAAGCCCTCCCATTCCTTCGAACCCCTTTACAAACCATCTTTTGCCTACATTCACTACAGTGCAGCTGGCCGCATAGCACAGCAGTTAACATAACAGCATCCGCTCCACCATCTCCTAGCTGTATAACCTTTACCTTGCAAAGCCTCGCTGTTCTCATCTGAAAAACGGCAAATGTGATCCACTTACCCCTTATCATTTTTGCCAAGTTCAATGAGCAAATGTTTGCCCAAGGCTTAGCCCCGTATCTGCCCTCACTAGGTATGGGTGGCTACTGTTATCATTACCGTTTCTCCATCAAGACTACAGACCCTCGAGGGCGGACACCAGATCTTATTCAGTGGTTGCACTTGGCACAGGGTGGATACTCAGCAAATGTTTGTTGAATGACTGAATCAAGGTGATGGCTACAGAATCATAGAAAACAACCTCCAGAAGGTGCTTGGGAAATTAACAAGGACAATTTCCCATCTGACCAGTGGGAAACGGTTCTCTCTCTGTCTCTCTCTCTCTCTCTCTCTCTCTCTCTCTCACACACACACACACACACACACGCACATGCACACACACCCCAGCAAAAGCGAAGGACCCATACCTGGGGGAATATTCTGGGCTCTTCCTGTCCCTTCTTCTACAGTCAATCCAAGGTCGAATCACTGTGTCTGACCCTGGAAGTGTAGGAGGAGGAAGGATCTTCCACATAGAAATCAACACAGACGTTTCTTCTTTTCTTTCCACAGCTGGAAGGTGAGTAGAGGCAAAGTCCCTGTCCATGGAGCTGGCTGGTGGTCCCAGCCTGTCTCCATCCAACCTTAGGGACAGCGAGAAGCAAAGGGGAGTGGAGGTGGCTGGCACCAGCAGAAGCGGCCCCAGAGAAAAGGCACCTAGGTGGAGGCGGAGCTACATGGTGGGGGGAGGTATGGATGCTCAGGGCCAGGCAGTCCCTCCTCCCCCCACAGCCTCCCCCCACCCCAGGGTTCAGGTTTCAGAAAGGCCTGGATAGATCTCCACCCCTTTGCAGGGCAGCCAAGCATCCTGTTCTTTGGAGGTAGCCCTGATCCAGCCCGAGTCCCCTTGATGATGTCCCGACCCACCCATGTCAGCTGAGGGTTTGGAAAGGGTCCCAGTGTATGGCGTGGGCTTCCTACGCAGGCAGGACCTCACGACCTCACAACCTCACTTGGGGGCTGCTGATTTTGCCTTTTTTTTTTTTTTTTATTTTTGAGACACAGTTTCTCTCTGTCACCCGGCTGCTGGAGTGCAATGGTGTAATCTTGGCTCCCTGCATCCTCTGCCTCCCAGGTTCAATCAATTCTTGTTCCTCAGCTTCCCACGTACCTGGGATTATAGGTGTGCACCACCACATCAGGCTAATTTTTGTATTCTTTTTTTTTTTTTTTTTTTGTAGAGACTGAGTTTCTCCATGGTGGCCAGGCTGGCCTTGAACTCCTGATCTCAAGTGATCCGCCTGCCTTGGCCTCCCAAAGTGCTGAGAGGCTACAAACCTGTACAGCCTGTGACTGTGCTGAACACCATAGGCAATTTGTTACGCAATGGTACTCGTGTATCTAAACATAAAAAAGGGACAGTAAGAACACAGTAATGTAATCTTCATTTTGTTTTGAGATAGGGTCTCCCTATGTTACCCAGTCTGGTTCAAACTCCTGGGCTCAAGCAATCCTCCCACCTTGTCCTCCCTAAGTGCTGGGATTACAGGCGTGAGCCACCGTGCCCGGCATGAATTTGCTTTCTTGTGTAGTTCTTCTTGAGTTCTGGTGCTTTTGGGGCTTTTGTAGTTATAAGTGAGAGGAAGTGACGTGTGACTTAGTTTGTAGTTTGTAGCTGCAATAAAGGGCTATGCTGGGATTCTGGATCTTTCCCGTGGAGGCACAAACTCTTAGAACTGGAGGGGCCCTTAGAACCCCGAAGGGCAGTTCTCAAACCTGGAGGCGCATCCCATCCTCGCTCATTTATTTACTTTTTTTCTTGTTCCTTTTCTTCTTCTTCTTTTTTTTTTTTAGACTGTTTTGTTCTTGTTGCCCAGGCTGGAGGGCAATGGCATGAAATTAGCTCACTGCAACCTCTGCCTCCCGGGTTCTATGTTTGTAGCCTAGAAGCAATAGACTAGACCACAGAGCCAAGGTATGCAGCGTGCTAGACCATCTAGGTTTGTGTGAGTATACTCTATGACGCTTGCGCAATGAGGAAATCAATTAATGACATATTTTTCAGAATACGTCCTTGCTGTTAAGCAACGCATGCCTGTATGTTTGAGGCCTGGTGCAGTGGTTCATGCCTCTAATCCCAGCACTTTGGAAGGCTGAGGTAGGAGGATTGCTTGAGCACAGGAGTTCGAGACCAGCCTGGGTAATATGGTGAGACCTTGTCCTTACCAAAAAAAAAAAAATTAGCCAGGCATGCTGGTGCACACCTGTGGTCTCAGCGTGCTAAGAGGCTGAGGAGGGAGGATCACTTGAGTCCAGGAGTTGGAGGCTACAGTGAACCATGATCGCTACTGTACTCCAGCCGGGCTACAGGGCAAGATCCTGTAGAAAGAAAGAGAGAAAGAGAGAAAGAAGGAAGGGAGGGAGGGAGGGAGGGATGGAAGGAAGGGAAAGAAGAAAGAAAAGAAAAAAAAAATGCTGGGTGCAGTGGCTAACGCCTGTAATCCCAGCACTTTGGGAAGCCGAGGCAGGCAGATCACCTGAAGTTGGGTGTTTGAGACCAGCCTGACCAACATGGTAAAACCCCGACTCTACTAAAAATACAAAATTAGCCGGATGTGGTGGCACATGCCTGTTGGGATTACAGGCATGAGCCACCATGCCCAGCTGAGAAGTTTAAAAGTTAGCCAGGTGTGATGGAAAGATAGAAAACATGATCAGGCATTGACAAAGGAGAATGTTGGAGTGACATATTTGCAAGCCGAGGAACGCTGAGAATCGCAAACTCAGAAACTAGAAGAGGCAAAGAAGGAGTCTCCCCAACAGGTTTCAGGGAGCCTGGCCCTGCTGATACATTGATTTCAGACTTTTGAGTCTCCAGCACTGTGAGACAATGAACGATTATTAAAGCCACTCAGTTTGTGAAACTTTGTTGCAGTGGCCCCAGGAAACCGATACAAGTATTTCACCATTTCTCAAAAGTTTGTCCTGACCAGCCCGGTGGCTCATGCCTGTAATCCTAGCACTTTGGGAGGCCGAGGAGGGTGGATCACAAGGTTGGGAGTTTAAGACCAACCTGGCCAACATGATGAAACCCCATCTCTACTAAAAATACAAGGAAAAAAAGTAGCCGACATGGTGGTAGGCACCTGTCATCCCAGCTACTGGGGAAGCTGAAGCAAGAGAATTGCTTGAACCCGGGAGGCGGAGGTTGCACTGAGCCAAGATCCAGCCACTGCACTCCAGCCTGGGTGACAGAGCAAGACTCAGTCTTGGGGGAAAGAAAAGCTTGTCTTGTGGACTGACAATCACATAAGATCCCATTCGTCTATAAACTTCATTAGTTTGGGGCCACATCTGTTCTGTTCATTGCATACTCAATGCCTGGCAGCTAGTATGCAAGAACGACACATAGAAAGAATGTGAATGTACAGGCACAGTTAAAAGCTATGACTCTTCCGGCCGGGCACAGTGGCTCACGCCTGTAATCCTAGCACTTTGGGAGGCCAAGGTGGGTGGAACACCTGAGGTCAGGAGTTCAAGACCAGCCTGGCCATCATGGTGAAACCCCATCTTTGTTAAAAGTTTAAATTTTAAAAAATATATTTAAAAATAAAAAAGGTATGGCTCTTCCAGACGAGCGTGGTGGCTCATGCCTGTAATCCTAGCACTTTGGGAAGCCAATGCGGGCGGATCACCTGAGGTTGGGAGTTCGAGACCAGCCTGACCAACATAGAGAAACCCCGTCTCTACTAAAAATACAAAATTAGCCAGGCGTGGTGCGGGGGCCTGTAATCCCAGCTACTTGGGAAGCTGACACAGGAGAATCACTTGAACCCAGAAGGCAGAGGTTGCAGTGAGCCGAGATCGTGCCATCGCACTCCAGCCTGGCGACCGAGTGAGACTCCATCTCAAAATAAACACACAAACCCAAAAAGCATGGCTCTTCCAAGCACTATAATATTCTGCAGTCTGGAAATGATAACCTGTCGGGGCATGGTGACTCACACCTGTAATCCCAGCATTTTAGGAGGCCGAGGTGGCCTCTTAAAATTTGTGTGCAATTTGATTAGTTTTGACATGTGTATAAATCCATCAAACCATCACCACAATCAAGATAATGAACACCTCCATCATGCTTAAAGATTTCTTCCTGCTCCTCTGTAATCCCTCCCCTCCTCCCACCATTCTTCCATCTCTAACAAGATGCTTATCTGCTGTTGCTATAGATTAATTTGTATTTCCTAGAATTTTATATAAATGGCCAGGTGTAGTGGCCCATGACTGTAATCTCAATACTTTAAGAGGCTGAGGTGGGAAGACCCCTTGAGCCTAGGAATTCAAAAGCAGCCTGGGCTATGTAGTAAAACCCTGTCTCTAAAAAAGGAAAGAAAAAAATAAGTAAAATGAAAAAAGAAAAAAGACTTAAAAGAACGTTTTGGCCAGGCGCAGTGGCTCATGCCTGTAATCCCAGCTGTCTGGGAGGCTGAGGCAGGCAGATCACCTGAGGTCAGGCCAAGATCATGCCACACACTCCAGTCTGGGTGACAGAGCAAGACTCCATCTCAAAAATAAAAATAAAAAAAGAATGTTTTAAAAGAAAAACAAAAAAGAATTTTATATAAATGTCACCATATAGTATGGATACTTTTGGGTCTGCTTTATTTTACTCAGCATAATAATTTTATTTTTTTAGAGGCAGGGTCTCACTCTGTTGCCCAGGCTGGAGTGCAGTGGTGCAATGTCAGCT
>CAUYLG010060051.1:0-27095 GCA_963573385.1 Cacajao melanocephalus
AACAAGGGCTGAAGTAGAGGCAGCAATCAATAGCCTACCAACCAAAAAACGTCCAGGTCCAGATGACTTCACAGCCAAATTCTACCAGACATACAAAGAGGAGCTGATTCCATTCCTTCTAAAACTGTATCAAACAATACAAAAGGAGGGAATCCCTCCTAACTCATTTTATGACACCAACATCATCCTGATACCAAAACCAGGCAGAGACTCAACTAAAAAAGAAAACTTCAGGCAAATATCCATGATGAACATAGAAGCAAAAATCTTCAATAAAATACTGGCAAACGGAATGCAACAGCACATCAAAAAAACTTATTTATCATGATCAAGTAGACTTCATACCAGGGATGCAAGGCTAGTTCAACGTACGTAAGTCCATAAATATAATCCCTTACACTTCTATCCTTAGCAGTTAAATTTTACATGTGCCAAGAATCAGTTGTATTGACTCCCAATCTCATTTATTCTATAGGAATTAACTGATTAATAAAAGGCTATGTAAATACATGAAATATGAATTTGGAAAGTCAACATTTTGGAAGGTTTGATAGAAATAAGTGTCCCAAAAGTGCTATTACAACACTGTTGTAAAAGATTGGAGAAAACACAGAATCTTGAGGAGTTTTGTCTTCTGATTGCTGCTTATATTTTTACATTTTCTCTTCATTCAGAAAAACAACTGGAAATTACAGATAAGTGTATTAATGTATTATGGGTGTGGCTTATAAAAGAAAGATGACACATAACTCTATTTTATGGGCTCATTTTCAAAGGCAAGGACTCTGCTCTTTATTCAAAGATTGGTGAAAGAAATGTCAGTCTATATGTTTGAAGTTAATTATTTAGATATATTTTCACTTTTATGAGTTAAGACTTCTACCGAATGATAAAAATCAGTTGTAAGGTAAAATTACAAATATCACATAAGATTCAAGAAAGCAACTTCCTTGAATCCTATTCAAAGATATTTACAAATGAAGATCTGACTTAGATATGTTAACAATTGAATGAAATACATTTACCAAGATCATGACACCACAGACAGTTTAAAAGTGACTCATTTGACTCTCAAGAAATTTAGAGAAATCCTTGGAAAATTTGTGACTTCTGGTCATGTTTTTTAAAAAAATTATTCTTTTGATTAGGCTAGAAATTCTTGATTGTTTCACAAATAATGGCCTCTACTTTGTATTTAACACAGTGCTTGATGTATATCAAGACTTTAACAATAATATGTATTCAATATGAACATATTATTAGTAGTACTTGTTGCATCTAACTTTGCACTCTGTCCAAACACAGATATTAAGGAACCAGCTGGCTGTCAGGACTTCCATCTTCACATGCTTTGCTCTTATAAAATCAGTTCTGGTTATGACTATCTGCCCAGAAAAAAATGTTTTCTTTTGACTCTATTTCTGTCTGACTGTTTACCTAATTCTTCCCTAAGTGCCATGCAGGGCAATAAATGATATTACGAGCTGATCTGATCGCTCAGTCCTAAAGTATATCTTAAATTCGACTAAATTCCATAAATAATTTCTTAGGATCATTCATTCTGCTACTTGGTTAGCGTATATAATTTATGAAGAAAAAGAAAGAGAAAAGAGGAAAAAAAGGAAGGAAGAATTCCTGCCTTCAAGGACTTTATAATTGAGCTACATATATGGATATAGAAATGAACATCTCTAATTTAGGACTTTATCGAAGAGGAAGAATGAAGAATAAACAGAAAATGCTGTCAATGATTCTGACTCCGTCTCGGTGTTTGGAGCTAAAGGTAGCTCATAGAGGGCTCAAGATTATTTCAAGAATAATTTTGGTTATTTGCGTTGGGTCTTGAAGTATAAGCAGAATTTTGTAGATTAATGTTGATGAGGAAGAACATGACATATCAAGCAGAACTGAGAAAGAATAAGGAACATATGGAGAATGGCTGTCGGTTTGCTGTGTCTAGAAGGAAAACTATTTCTTCTCTCGCCTGAGGCAAGCATAGAAGTACCAGAAGATTAATCTAGAAAAGTAAATTGATTTAGTATAAATACAAGAATATCCTAAACAGCTCAATAAATTTCTCACTGAAGAATTTGGTTTATTATCATAAAGTAGTGGCTCTCAAAAGATCAACAGGGCCTGGGAACTTGTCAGAAATGAAATCATCAGGCCTGACCCTAGACCTACTGCGTCAGAAACTATGAGAGCTGGTTCCAGCAATTGATGTTTTAATGCCATATCCAGGTGATTCTGATACAAATTTGAGAACTATAGCCCTATGCCAAAGAGATTATTTATAAAATGTTAAATCACGAAACAGCAGAGTCACATCTGAGCTTTTCAGTAATTGCTCTTGCCCCTTGTAGAGAATGGATTTCACACAGGGCATAGGAGATTCCCTAGGGGGATCTTGAGTAGTTAAAGGGAGAAGGAAGAAGAGTATGAACACCAGGAGTGGAGGAAGGAGGGAGAAGGAAAGAAAGAGCTAATAGAAAAGTCTGTGGTAGTCAAATTCATCTTCGATCTTCAATCACTGAACAGGAGTAGATAATTGAAGTGGTACAAAATGGAAGTGTTCAGGTTGCATTTTTCTTCCTAGTCTGAGAGGTTCAGTTGGTCGTGGTATACGTTTGGAGACTGCAGGTGGAGGAGGGAAGCTCCTTCAATTAGGAAGTTATGGAACTTTTGGCCAGGCTCTTTAAGAGTTGTATCATGAGTGAAAATTGACCTAACTATAGTCATTTATTCATTTACTCATTATACAGGTAACATTAATTATTATGCTTCAGATACTTTGATGGTCACAAGAGATAGGTGAATCAGATGTTGCTCTTTTAGGACCTTTTGAGCTAGCTGACATGTAAGAAAGAGGCAGATGGGCCGGGCGCGGTGGCTCACGCCTATAATCCCAACACTCTGGGAGGTCGAGGTGGGCAGATCACGAGGTCAAGAGATCGAGACCATCCTTGCCAACATCATGAAACCCTGTCTCTACTAAAATACAAAAATTAGCTGGGCATGGTGGCGCACGCCTGTAGTCCCAGCTACTCGGGAGGCTGCGGCAGGAGAATTGCTTGAACCTGGGAGGCGGAGGTTGCAGTAAGCCAAGATTGCGCCACTGCACTCCAGCCTGGCACCTGGTGACAGAGCAAGACTTTGTCTTAAAAAAAAAAAAAAAAGGAAGAGGTAGAGGGGACAAATCTACTTGGGAACAACTCCCATTGTGATGGGATTGTGATGGGATGTGATCACATTTTGTCCCTTGCTATTTATCCTATTGTTTCTCTCAGGTTCTTAGGGAAGAGGTCATGTCTGCTGATGGCTGAAGGAGCATCAGGTGTACAGAGATTTTCAGATTTCATAAGGCCAACGATGGGATCTTTGATCTGTGAACTGCTCATGAGTCCAGTCTCAGAAACCTGCTTTGTACTTTCACCACAATAAGTTACACTTTACCCCTAAAAAAAAAGAAGAGATAGAAAAGAGGGATTAAACTTGCCCAGATACACAGGTCAAGTCTCTGGCAAAAGGCAAATTCTTGTTTGCCTGTCTGGTGTTTCTTTTTGAGTGAAAGAATGGAAAGAGCCATTCATTTGTAGGACAAAGAAATCAGCTTGTGGTACTACCAATTGACAAATGTAGAGTGGTTTAATAAAATATTATAAACACATGAAGATATTATTCATTTATGTTAAAAATATGATGTTTTAATATAAAAATATGACACGATAAACTGTATCATGACATGATACATAACACAATGTAAATGATAAATTATAAAATGTGAAAAAATCAAATTACAAAACAGAATATGTAGTATGCTCCCAAATATACATATATGAGAGTATTAACAATGATTACCTTTAGATGGTGGATTACTGATTTTACCTTTTCCTTTATACCTTTTTATATTGACTGATTTTTTTACCCTGAACATATATTATCAAAATCAAAGAAGCAAAAAAACTTTTTTTTATAGAAAATATATGAATAATTCCTAACCATGTGCTAAAAAGGAATGATATTAAAATACTAAAAGAGACCGGCATCAAAAGTAGAAAAAAATGAGAAAGATTCATTTCTGCTTACATAACATCTTTACATTATAATCTCATGTAACTCCTATATTCATGGTGTTAGGTATATAGTAATAATAACATAGAGAAATGTTCTGTCTCAATGGAAACAATATAATATCTATAGCACACTATTTCCAGTTATCTAATTTTGTTTCTATGGGAGCTTTTACAACTCTGTACATTATAGATAACTGATAGCAATGCAAAATGATTCTTGTCCATAGACAGGTAAATTTTAATTTTATCCGACGAAGATTCCATTGATTTCCCTCCCCCGTGTGTAAGAAGCTAATCTTTCCACCATTTGCTCATTTGTTTCAACATTCCTGATTTATAAACGTGTCTGTACTTTGGAATCTCCTTTGAACTGATTGCAACACCTCATTAGTTCCAACATTAATGAGTTACATAAAATCTTTCACATGTATTTTTATATATGTATGAAATGTATAATTTTACCATTTTTTGAAAATAATCTTTTAAGAATTATCACATTAGCTAATATTTACTAAGAACTTTACATGCACCCAACCCTGTTCTAAGTCATTTATTTGAAACTATATTTTGTCTTCACTATCTTTGAGGAGCTACTGTCAACTCCATTTAGAAGTTACCTAAAAGTTAAATAATTTCCCCAAAGGGAAATGAGCAGTAAAGGGTAGAGCAGGATTCAAATTCAGGCTGAGTCCAGATACTCTGTGGTTCAGCATACAATACCATCTGATTTTTTCAGATGAGAAAACTAAACTTCTACAAGGTTAAAATTTACTCTTTTTCCTTTATTCAATAAAAATTTTAAACACTTACTGTAAGTCAGACACTAAGCTAGGTGTGGGGAACCTAGAAGTGAAAAAGATACGTAAATAGAACGCTTGATTTTTATAGAGCCTAGAATTTTGTGATAATTGACTCCAAGTCCAATGCTGGTGGAGTCAGAGGGCCTATTTCCTTTAAAAGTCTGTTTTCTTCAAGATTCTTTTTTTACTCACTTCCAGTCAAATGGGAACATTCAATAGACTGGAATTATAACTTCTAGTAAGAACACACTGGTGTCATCTTGTAACCTCTTGCTGCCTGGTGAAGAATGTATTCAAATAAATACGCAAAAGGAGATGACTAATGATTTAATTGCAAATCTCTAAGAAAAGCATCCTACATGGCCTCCCTTTGAAAATGCCATGTCTTTCTGGAATATACTTTCCTGGCTTCTCTACTTGGTGGGTTCCTCTTCAACCCTTAAAATTCTGTTAAGTCTTCAGAGCCTTTCTGAAGCCTTTTTTGACTCTGTACTCCTTCCCTGACATGTACACATTTGCTTCTCTTCTCACTGTAGTATTTCCTGTCTCTGAGATAGTTTTAACTGTTGCATGTTAGCATGTCCTGAGGCAGTCATTTTTCTGCACGTCTATTTCTTACATAAAAGCATAAACTGCCAAAGGAGAGGCCCTGTAGCTCACTAATTTCTGCAGGACCTGGTATCTAGAAGTGGATTGTGGCACTAACGTGCTGGTAAATAATTCTTTCTATACAATGTACATACAGCCACATTCACTTCTCCCAATATACACAGTTCTCTACTATCTCCAGGTATTTGCATTTACTGATCCCTTTGTTGAAACCTCACCTTCATTTCATCTTCTGGGTAATGCCTATGCTTCCTAAGGACCTCTGTTAATATATCTGTTCTTCCTGAAACATCTCCTCATCCTGAGTTAAATGCCCCTTCTGCATGTTCTCCTATCAATTCAAACTTCCTCTATACATCACTGGTTTCATTTCATCATGAAGTATAATTTCCTATTTATATGTCTGAATATACGTATGTGTATTTCTAATATTCTTAAGGAGAGAAACTTTATTTCATGACTATGTCTTCAGATCCTAAACAGTAAGTACACATCTAAATATGTGCTTATTTGAATATTTAAAATACATGTCAAATGAGAAAAACGACCAGTATGTTCATGCTTGTTTCTACCTAGAAGGAATTTTTCTCTTAGGATACACCATGATAGACTAGAAAGACCAACTTTAGAGTTAGAAACATGAATTTTTTTCCTGGTTCGGGCATTTATTATCTATGTGACCTTAAGAAAACAGAATCAATGTATTAGACCTTAATTCATTTATAAGTAAAATGAGAATAAAAGTCTCCACATTGTGCTATTGTCATGAAGACTAAATGAGATAATGTGTGTTGAGGGTCTGTGCCAAGTAAGCTCTAATTGAATATCCATTTCCTTCCCTTTCTATTTGTGGCCAGTGGTAAATTATGAAGACAGAATTTGGGCACATAACAGGATATCCTACATGAGTAGGAATGGCTTCCCAGGGTAATAGATAGGGTTGCCAACAATAGTGGAGAGAATGAGAGGAAGCAGCCACATAAACGAACCTTCTCAAGGTTTCACCCTTCAGAGTTCAATGTAAGGTTCAAAGGATGACTTTGAACATTAAATAGCATCATGAACTACCCAACAATGTTCCTAGCTGTGGCTCTTAATCAACACACATTTCTAAAGGCAAAGTGGCTCAGTGAGAGGCAGGAGACCTGGAATCTGCCAGGAATGAAAGGTCAACAGGGTTTCTGGTATGCAAGGCATGTGCCAATGACACCAAGTCCATCTTCTTCCTACTCTACCCCTCCCCTTCCCTGAAACAGAAACTCTAAAGAGGTGGCATAAGCTTCCTGCATGGTATGGTGAGCTGTCTATTCCATTCCTTGGGGATATTTTAAGGCCTTCAGGCTTTAATCAAGTCATTTCTGCTATAGCATCTATGGAGAACATCTGTCTATTGTAGCTACAACTGGCAAACGAAACTTCTTCTGGCAGGACTAAATGAAGGATGAAGCTAAAGCAATACTTTCTGGGCTGCTGAAAGCCCATCTTATATTTACAGATGGTGGTTTGATCTTTCAATGATCTTGTTTCAAGAAAAGACTCACTTTTATGCCCAATAAATGATTTGACCTATTGGTAGCTAATCTTCTCCTTTTGTGTATTCACCTATAGGTGAAACACTGAATTCATGCTAGAGAAGTCCTACCTTCATTTTCTAGTGACAAGAGACTAAAACCTGAAACATCTTTCTTGCAGGAAATAAGCTAGTTCTCGCAGGTGTGTGTGTGTCCCTGCATCCCAATTTCTACTGTGACTATTTCTACACATCAGACTATGCTGCTACAGCCCTGCAATAAACAAGGCAAAGCGGGAAATTCAGCCAACAAAGAAGTAGTAAGAGACAAGTAGCAAGCTACTGCAGAAAGGCCAGATTGGGAATGTAAGACATGGATACTTTTTGTACCTGACTGTTCTGCTAACTTGGTGGATGAGCTTGTTAAAACAGGATAGTGCTTATTCAGGGTCAGCTTCACTCTGGGTCATGTTCTTAAATAATACTTTTTAAAAACTCCCTTGTCCACACTAATTGTATACCTATTCCAGACGTGAGAAAGCTGTGGATTAGATTGGTTGGTTAATGTGTCCCAAGGTTAAAACATGGTAGATCATATTTTGAACCAAATTCCATGTTCTTCCTTTTGATCCTGCAATCCTACTACTGTGTATCTACCCAGAGGAAAAGAAGTCATTGTAAAAAAAAAAAAAAAAAAAAAAAACTTTCACATGCATGTTTATAGCAGCATAATGTGCAATTGCAAAAATGTGGAACCAGCCCAGATGTCCATCAATCAACAAGTGAAGAAACTGTGGTGTATATATACATATATATATATATATATATATGTGTGTGTATATATATATGTATGTATGTATATATATAGGTATATATATGTATGTATATATATGTGTATGTGTGTGTGTATATATATATATATATACACACACATATATATATATATACACACACACACAAAATGAAATACTACTCAGCCATAAAAAGGAATGAATTAGTGGCATTCACAGAAGCCTCGATAGAATTGGAGATTATTATTCTAAATGAAGTAATTCAGGAATGAAAAACCAAACATTATATGTTCTCACTCATAAGTGGAAGCTAAACTATGAGGATGCAAAGGCATAAGAATGACACAGTGGACTTTGGAGACTCAGGGAGAAAGGGCGGGAAGCAGGTGAGGGATAAAAGATTACACATTGGGTTCAGTGTATACTGTTTGGGTGATGGGTGCACCAAAATCTCACAAATCACCACTAAAGAACTTGCTCATTAACCAAATGCCACCTGTTCCCCAAAAATCTATGGAAATAAAAGGAAAAAATCCATGTTCTTTCTATTACATCATGCTGCCTTTCTAATAGCCTGCAAAATTTATCTTTTTTACATCAACCTTTAAACATGAACAACTACCTATGACCAACTTCAGATAAAACTGCTCCAGTCCAGTGGGCATTGACTAGATAATAATAAGGCAGACATAGCACACTCTGCCTGCTGGATGTCTTCACATGCACTTTCTCACTGGACTTTGGGCAAATCAACTCACTGGGTTGGACTTTTTCACTTACATGAAGTATGAAATTTAAACTAGATGATTCTGATTCCTTAGATTCCTTTTAACTCTCACATTCTAAATGAAAAGTAAACATTCTAATGACATATTTCATACATTTATATATACATATATTTAGTGTCTACTTGATTATTTTACTTTATTTTTAGGTACAGTTTTGTTCTTGTTGTCCAGGCTGGAGTGCAATGGCATGATCTCGGCTCACCACAACCACTGCCTTCTGGGTTCAAGAGATTATCCTGCCTCAGACTCCCAAGTAGCTGGGATTATAGGCATGTGCCACCACGCCTGGCTAAGTTTTTCTATTTTCAGTAGAGACGAGTCTTCTCCATGTTGGTCAGGCTGGTCTTGAACTCCTGACCTCAGGTGATCCGCCCACCTCAGCTTCCCAACGTGCTGGGATTACAGGCATGAGCCACCGCACTCGGCCTGTGATTATGTTTTTAAGGGGGACTGGAACCCCTATCCTGACCTCTGTCTCTGGTGAAATCCATCCTATTTTCATTACCCTGTTTTCATTCTCCCTCTCCTAACTAAAAGTAGGAGCTCTCAGACTCAGCCTCTTGTATAAATGTGGATATACTTATGCCTATACTTCACTGTTAGCACACTTAGCTTCCTATGATGATTAATGATGGGCATATCATATCTCCCCTATAACCCTGTAGAATTTCCTCAACTTTCATGCCAAAGTTGGTAGTCCCCAAGATACTCAGCCAAATATCAGAGAATAGAGTATTGATATGCTCTACCTATTTTTATTAAAATTAAAATCTGAAGTATCACAAGATTTTATTTAATTGAGTGATTGATTGAGACAGAGTCTCACTCCGTGACCCCAGGCTAGAGTACATTGGCACAATCATGGATTTCTGCAGCCTTAAACTCCTGGGTTCAAGTGATCCTCCCACCTCAGCCTCACAAGTAGTTAGGACTATAGGCATGCATCCAGAGCAGGCTGGTAGTCAGGCTGGCTGGCTGGCTGGTTTGTTTGTTTGTTTATTTATTTATTTTTTTGTGGAGATAGCGTCTTGTTATATAGTCCATGATAGTCTTGAACTCTTGGCTTCAAGCAATCCTTCTGCCTCACGCTCCCAAAGTGCTGGGATTACAGATATAAGCCACCATGCCTAGTTGATTTTATCTGATTTAAACTTGAAGTCTATACCCATATTTTGAACAGAAAAAAAAACAATCTGAGATTATATAGCAGAAAGTTTTAATAGTAAATGTCTATGTTGTTTTACAGCAGGGCTTTTCTTGCTGAGTTAAATAATCAGGTTTTTAAAATTAAATTCCAATTAATTATAGTTTAATGCTTTTATAAAATATAATATTTTGCATTTTTATAATGCAAAAAACAATAAAAATATAATGCATTTTTAGAAAATTAAATTTAAAAGGTATTAAAATACAAACTCAAAATTTGTGTCACTAGATTCAATAGAAACAAAAGCATTCTGTTATTACACTGCTATAAAGTTTCTAAACATAATTTCTAGGCTTATCTCATGGGCTTGCAACAAATGGCAGCTCACTGTTCACAATAGCAAAGACATGGAATCAACCCAGGTGCTCATCAACATTAGACTGGATAAAGAAAATGTGGTATATACACACCATGGAATACTATGCAGCCATAAAAAGAATGCAATCACATCTTTTGCAGCAACCTGTATGTAGCTAGAGGGCATTATCCTTAGTGAATTAACAAAGAAATGGAAAACCAAATATAGCATGTTCTCACTTATAAGAAGGAGCTGAACACTGGTATATACAGACACAAGATGGGAAAAATAGACAGCAGAGATTCCAAAAAGGGGTAGAGAAGGAAGGACACAAAGGTTGAAGAATTACCTATGGGATACCACGTTCATTACCTGGGCAGCAGGATCATTAGAAACCCAAAACTCAGCATCACACAATATATCCACGTAACAAACCTATGTGTGTACCGCTTGAATCTAAAATAAAACCACCACCACCACCAAATGGCTGCTCACTACCACCATTCCTGGACCATATTAGGAAGAGCACTAATTTACTCCTTACACAGAAGTTTTAAAAATTGAATAGGAGCCGGGTTTCACCAAATGGGTCAAAATATAAGGGACCATACAGGGAAAAGACCACTAGAGCCCAGACTATCTTCAGCCCTTCTCTGTGGTCTTTGAAAAGAAAGACCAAGGTACACAGCAAAAGGTCAAAGGATTCTGTCTTTATTCTATTCTTTGCTCTCCAGATGAAGAAAACAGGATTGGAAATCACTGCCAATAAAACCAAATCTTGGCAAGGAAAGTTTAATAGTCAATGTCTGCAACTGGTGCATACTCTTAACAAAGAAAATAATATGTATTATTTATTTTTGAAGTCATAAATTGATCTTGCATTATCAGCTCATGTGTAAGCTTTCTATCTGTTGATAATTAGTTTGTATTTTTTTTTAACTCTCCAAAAACATTTAACTTTCCTAAAATCCCAGTGAGGTAGGTACTAGTATTGTCCTTATCTTATGGGTGAGAAACCTGATTCAGAGAAGTTAAATGACTTTAAAAAGTCATTTAATTACTAGGGGATTCAACTGGCATTCATACCCAAGCCTACCTCTCAATTCATACTCCAGCCAATTATCTGTCCACCAAACCTATTGTTTCTCTCCTAATCTGAATTTTTAATAGTTGAAGAATCTAGGTATGCAGGAAACTGTAGAAAACATATGATTTTTTTTTAAGTAAGTGGGAAAAAATGTCTTCTCACAAAACCCAGGGATAAGACTCAAGGGCATGCTTTTGTGAATGTTAGTTATACAACCACTGTGTTTACCTTATAACTTTAACTACAACAGAGTGTAATCAGATATATAAACATTTTATACATGGGTTCTTAAGATTGCTAAGCTTGCAATCTCTTATCTACAGAATTGTTAATGAATAGTTAGGAGTCTTCAATGTGATTATTTAAAACTCTTGAAAATTGGACCCATTCATTATAAGGATTCACTTGGTACATAATAAGGAAAAATCTAGCATTTTAGCTTTTCTAAAATTGACTACATTGGTCCTAATGCACTGGTTGAAAACACCCATCAGGAGATGAGGGATGGTTTCTTGAGCTACTTATGAGTTACAATTTATTTGTTTTCCTCCCCCTTGAATACGTTTTCAAAGAATAGGGTTAAGATCTTTGACATAAGCTTAGTGGTGAGAATCTCTGTGGAGCTTTTCATGCAATGGTGATAACAAAGCATACTGCCTTCCATGATATTCCAAAACACAGCCTCCAATATATATGCTACTTCGAGAGTGTGGGTTCACTGCTATGTCTTCAGACTCTTTCAACGAAGACTTCAGGTCTCAGTTTCACCCTTAGCAGATACTTTTCTAACAGAATAAATTCCAAATTCTAAGATACACAAAGATTGACAGAAATTTGAAATATTTGTTCTTAAATGTGCTACACTTAGGAAACTAAGGCCAAAAGGGGAGAATGGGCTTGCTGAAAGTCACACAAATAGTACTAAAGGTGAACTAGAATTCTGTCTGAATTCCTTTTCTTGGAAAACTCCATGTTTAACTTAAACATATACATCCACTGCACACAACTCTACTACTTATTTCTACTGGCAAAGTCCACGTTTATGTATTTATTTCTCTAACCCCAGCACTAGGCCTAGTGCCTGACACATATTAGATGCTCAGTAAGTGTGTGTCACATTGAATTAAATTAACAGAAGTACCAAGGTGAAAGCTTTTGGAACTTATTGTGATTACACACACTAGTAAACCTTGTCTGAGTGCTGATAAGATGGGGTGGAAGCATGTGTAATTCCTCTTGCTTTTTATAATCTTTGCTGTGAAGGAAGTATAATAGCACTTCAGGATTCCTATTACCACTGTCAGAGGGATGAATGATCCAAAAACCTATAAAGCTTAATGTACAATTAATATCATGCCTCACTTTCATTGTAGGCTCATTGTTCTACATTTTGACTGTCTAGACAAGTATCTCAACTTTGACCTTCTGAGCTGATGAGACTACAAAAGAAAGTAGAGAAGAAAAAAGAAAATCAAAATTATGGCAAATATAAAATTCAAAATGCAACAGTCTATTACTATTCTGTCACTCAGAGAACCCAGAAGCATTATTTCTTTCTTGCCTAAGAATTGAAAGGTAGGCAGGGCTGAGCCACAGCATACATCACATGGAATTCCTGATAACAGTAACTTTAAATTATGGTAGTATTTGACCAAAACAGACATTAGGGCTTGCCAGACCTCATTGGCTCCCCATAAAATACGGTATATTCCTGTGAAGGCACTAAACTTCTGACTGTCCAAGAGGTCACTTGTGAATCCTGTATAAGTCTCTTGCTATCTTTTTATCTCCTTCTGGTCTAAGGAGATGAATCAATAAGAGTACCAGCACACACATGTACCCATGGCCTGCAAAGGTATTGAGAGGAAATACTTATAGTGAGCTAAAAACTTTCAACCAAAGCACACAGTAAGGAGGCATTTATTTTCCACCTGCTACTAGAGCAGATTATGCATTTCTTCCTGCTTTTAGAAACATCAGGGGATCATAAGCTAGGAAAATAAAATAGAAAGTAATATTATGAAAAGTATTATAGGAATCATGAAAGAATTCATGTTATCTGAGACTTATAGAATGTCTTGGGTAATTTTTTACACATTCAAAAAAATTTACACATTCATTCATGTATACATGCATGTATCCATTCATCCATGCACCTACCCATCTACCCATTCACCCATCTCTCCACCCATTCACCCACCCAGTATTCACTCACTCACCCACCCATCCACCTACACATCCATCCACCTACCCATTCTCTCATCCACCCATTAATCCACACACCCATCCATCTATTTATCCACTCACCCACCTATTTATCCACCCACCCACCCACCCATTGATCCATCCGTCCATCCATCCATTTATCCATTCAATATTTTTGACATTGTAATAATATGCCAATGATGATGCCAAGAGACAAAGAATAGAATGATGAACAAAATAGATGTGTTCCTTTTCCTCCAGGAAAGGCAGACATACACAAAGATATAATAAAATCAGATTGTGGAGTTGATAAACAGGGACTATTACGAGAGCAAATAAGAGATGAGTTTCTATGGAGATGATGTTTGATATGAGTACTATGGATGAGGAGGTGTTAGGCAAGGCAAAACAAAAACATGAAAAGTGGGAATATTTTGGGATTTAAGGATGAGTACATATCATGTGTCAAAGCTAAGACTTTTGAGAAGCTACAGTATCTTTGGGAAACTGCCAAGAGTTCAGTCTGATGAAAGGGAAGGAAGTGGTGAACGATAGTGAGAACACTAGACTTGAGCTCTGCTGTTGAAGGAACTGTGAAAGCTATTAAGAAATTTCCTTCCTTTCCTGGGCCTCAGCTTTTTCATCTGTCAACTATGGAAGCTTGTTTAGACGACGCTTCACATCCTTTCCAACTGTTGTGGTCTTAGGAATTCTCTTACAAACAGTGGACTTCTTGAAATACAGCTAGAAACAAACCAGAAAGCCTGCAAGCAAAAAATTCAAGTGACCCTCTTAACACGACTGTTCAGTAATCAGCCTCACCGTTCCCACTTCACTGATTTACAGAGACAGTTACCCCAGGAAAGAAGGAGCTCTCTCACAATTTTTTGTGTTTTTCCAGTACCGTCTGTTGTGATAGAGGAATGCCAGAGATTGGGAGAGGGGTAGGGAGTAGAAATCCATTGAGAAGAAACTCCTAAATTTTCTTCAGAGAAAGGAAATCCCAGATTCAGTGGCTCAGTTGGGGGTGGTTTTGGGGAAATGAATCTGCTTTAAATGTTTCTTTTTCTAAGACTTCTCATCTCCACTCTACACTAGAGCTGCCCCTCAGTCTGTAATATTCCCCTGAGGCCTTAGACAACACATCAGGTTAGTAATTGATTTGTCTTATCCGTGAAATGGGGAGAGTAAAACCTGACTCTGAACTGTGAGGATTGAAGTAGGTGGTTTAGGTAAGAAACTTTGAATAGTGACTTGGTGTTTTAAGTGCTTTCAATGATTAATTAACAATCTTCACAATAGCCCTGTGAGGTACTGCAATACATATCCTCATTTTTTTTAGATAGGAACACTGATGCTCATAATTTAAAATATGTGCAAAAGTGATTGTGATTTTTGCCACTAATGGCAAGTTATTTTTGCACCAACCTAATAACTTAGTCAAGATCACATGGCTCCTATATAGTGGTACCTGGATTTGCTTCAGACTAATCACCTCCAGACCCATGCCCATAACCATTATGCTAAATGCCTCTAAATAAACGTTGGGTTTTTTTTTCTTTCATTTTACCTGAGGCCAACTCACCTTTGGTACTAATGGTAGGGATGTTACCATTAGGTAACTGTTACCAGTTAATGCCCTGTCATTTCTAGAACTCTATATCTATCATTGCACAATGCCCCTTCCAACACTATCTCCAAAAAAGAAAGGTTTGTGCCAGGACTGGAGACCAGGACCCCTCTTTGGAATTTGGTCATGACTCCTGGCTGCTACACCACAACTATCCCTGATGCCTAAATATGGAATCAGTGAGCCACCCACTAAAATCGTTTCAGCACTTCATCTTTTTCCCTCCAGAAAAGCTCCTGTGCTAATTACATCTGCTTCCCACTTTGCATCACAATGGTAGTTTCTATTTTGGATTTTTATCGTCTGTTGCAGCTTTAAGAAATTCTTATTCTGGTTCTGATCCAGCCTTGGCTATGTTTCAAAGGCACTAAAACCGCTAGTGAAGCTGGCCTCATTTACCTCCTGGCACAAGTGTGCATCTTTCCCAGAGAGGAAAACAGACTCTGTACCCACTTCTTAAAAACAAGTAGACAAGAAGGAAAGAGAAGTCTTGCTAGACTATACCAGGAGCAATGTTGGCAAGGAATAAAACAAATTTTAAATCAAATTCCTGTCTGGTGAAATTAGCTCAATTGATGATCTTTAGGTTTCTTTATATTTCCAAAATTAGAACTGCTAATCACTGCTGTTGTTCTATAGAAACATTTGAGAGTTTACAATTAAAACATGAATAATTTTTCTTCCATAGCACATGTTATCAGAGAGTCTCAGAGGCCTCTCTATGTTGTGTAAAAAAAAGCACAGCAGACATACTCAGCCAGCTGCCTATGAGGGGTCTGGAGAAAGGCCTTCTACTCAAATACCTGTCCTAATAAGGGTATTTCATAGGACTAAATAGTTTTTTTAGATATCTCATTTAATCTCAATTACAACTTTGTAGCACAGATAGTCCCATTATTCCCATTATGCAGATATGTCAAACCAAGTGTCAGAAAATCAAAGTGTGTTAACCAAGGCTGTAGAGCTGCTCAATGGCAATATCAAATTCTGCTACCTGACGCTGCTGCTTTCTTGGCACTTTCCTGTGAGGGTTCTGATTAAAATAAAATGCTAGATAGTATTTATTGAGTACTTACTATCTGCCAAGCACTCTGCTAAGAACTTAAGTGATTTTTATTCTTAACTTTTTACAATAATTGTATAAAGTCTTTACTATAATAATTACTACTGTACAGATAAGTCTTTGGGAAGATAAATGATTGCTCAAGAACTTATAGGCAAAATGTGGCCAACCTTTCAACATTTTCAAGAAATGTTTATACTCCAGACACTCCAACAGGTAGTAGAGATACAGCAATGAACAAAGCAGACCAAATACTTTCTTCCTTCAGGGAGGATGTGATCTAATGAAAGAAGATGAACAAACAAATAAGCAATGTAGATTCTTAAAACATGGTTCTCATAAGGACCATGGAGAAAACTGAAGGAGGGAAAAGGGACCTGATTTCAGGTGAGCTACATCTGAGCTCTCCAAAGCTACATAAGACACCTCCTCACTTCTGAAAGTTCCAGGCTCTAATAAGATGCTGAGAATTTCATCCCTCTAATATAAGGTAAAATCACCATGTTCATGGTGGAATAAATGGCATAGTAGTAAGCCTTGTTTAGATGAAGTCCAAATCTCTAGACTAGAGTGAAATAGATCACACTAGAAAGAAGAGTTTGGTCCGGATCATGTATGACCCAAAAAATTAGGTAGATTTTAGATGTGATTTGATAAGAGGTTTTTTTTTAATTGAAATTACTTTGGAATAATTTCTTTGGAATTATTTTTCAGAATGACAAAAAGGGGGCAAATACTTCAAATGGGAAATTTAGAAGATTGCAATGGTTCATGTCTAAGATAATAAAGTTTAAAAAAGGTTAGCATAATGGAGACAGAGTTCCATCATGAAGAACATGTTAAAAGTGCTTTGGCAATTGGTTATTCATGGGAAAACAGTGTGAGGGTGAGCACAGGTAAACAAGGATTTACCTCAAATAGCTAAATTTAAAATGAAGGTAATGAAGTCTAAGCTTTGGGGTTTCTCATTTGCACAAAACCCTTCCAAGGCCCTGGCAGGGCCCCCACCAGTATTAACAAGTATTGCAATTCAAACTATGCATCTAATAAAGAACTAATATCTACAAGGAATTTAAATCAGCAAGAAGAAAAAAAACAAATAATCCCATCAAAACTGGGCTGAAGACATGAATAGACATTTCTCAAAAGAAAATATACAAACACCCAACAAACTTTTGAAAAAATGCTCAACACCACTAATCATCAGGGAAATGCAAATGAAAACCACAATGAGATCCCACCTTACTCTTACAAGAATGGTCATCATTAAAAAGGCAAAAAACCAATAGATTTTGGTGTGGCTGTGGTGAAAAGGGAATACTTTTACACTGCTGGTGGAAATGTATATTAGTACAACTACTGTGGAAAACAGTATAGAGATTTCTTAAAGAGCTAAAGTAGAACTACCATTTGATCCAGAAATTTCACTGCTGGGTATCTACGCGAAGGAAAATGAGTAATTATATGAAAAAGACATATGTACATACATGTTTATAGCTGCACAATTCGCAATTGCAAAGATATGGCACCAATCTAAGTGCCCATCAACCAACAAATGAATAAAAAAAAGTAGTGTACACATATACATATATAGATACCATGGAATACTACTCAGTCATGAAAATAAATGATGTCTTTTGAAGCAACGTGGATGGAGCTGGAGACAATTATTCTTAAGTGAAGTAACTTAGGAATTAAAAAATAAATATAGTCTGTTCTCACTTATAAGTGAGAGCTAAGCTAAGAGGATGGAAAGGCATAAGATGATATAATGGACTTTGGGTACTTGGAGTGGGGAAAGGTTGGGAGGGAAGTAAGGGATAAATGACTATGTATTGGGTACAGTATACAGTTTAGTGATGGGTGCACTAAAATCTCAGACATCTCCACTGAAGAACTTATCCATGTAACTGAAAACTATCTGTACCTCAAAAAACTATTGAAATAAAAATTTTACAGAAATTTCACTCCATCTCCCAAAAGAACATACATATTGCAATTTTAAGGGCATTTAATATTAGTCACTTCAAAAGAAAATATGAAATTCAATGAAAGAACTTTGATAGAAGTTTTTCAGGTTTGAAAAAAAATGTATATAACTTTCTATAACATTATCCATGAATTAAGAAGCTGAAAAGACTCTAATAAAATATTAATATAAAAAATAAATTGCTATTAATAATGTTAGAAATAAGACTACGAGAGATAGATAGGTGATTGATAGATAGAGATATATTTTTTATATAGCCAACACAATGTAAGAATACTGTAGAGTTGAGCTGTGTCAGGTAACAAATAACTATATATTATTGTTCTGATTTGTGTGACTGTGAAGTTTGTCAGGTTTTTAAATTTGTAATCTGTTTTAATTGCTTTCTTTATTCTAAATATTTACTTTTGAATTGAATTAGTATTCAGAGTGCCATATTATTAAGTTTTTAATTGCTGAAGCTTTAGGACCCAGAAATCTTCGATCTACTTATATAGATGAATCATTAGTTGATAACCCAAATGACCAAAAAAAAAAATATGAAAATAAAGTCATGTTTTGCCAGGGATAAATCCCTCCTTATCATGGTGAATAATCCTTCTAATGTGCTTTTGAATTGGATTTGTTAGTGTTTGGTTGAGGATTTGGTCATATATGTTCATCAGGAATATAACCTGTAATTTTATTTCATTTCTTAGCATTCTTGATTGGCTCTGATATCAGGATAATATGAGGATTGTAAAATGTGTTTAGAAGTATTCCTTTCTCTTCAATTTTTTGGAAGAGTTTGAGAAGAACTGGTATCACTTCTATCTAGTTTGCTAGAATTCAGTCATGAAGGCATCAGTTCCTGGGTTTTGGATGGTTCAATGTATGCAAATCAATAAATTGATACACCACATTAACAGAAGGAAGGACAAAAATTGCATGATCATCTCAATAGATGCAGAAAAGGCATTTGACAAAATTCAACATCTTTTCATAATCAGAGCTCTCAACAAATTAGGTATAGAAGGAATGTTCTGTAACACCTCAAAGGCCATATACGATATTCCCACAGCTATCACACTCAATAGTGGAAAGTTGAACACTTTTTCCTAACTTCAGGAATAAGACTAGGATGCCTACTCTTACCACTTAAAATCAACATAGCACTAGAAGTCTTAGAGCAATTAGGCAAGGACAAGAAATAAAACACATCCAGTTTGGAAAAAAAGAAGTATCATTGTTTAAAGATGATATTTTGAAAACCCTAAAGATTCTATCAAAAAACAAAACCACTAAACAAAGTCAATAAAGTTGCAAGATAAAAAAATCACTAAACAAAAATTTGCAGCATTTTTATACACTTATAACTATCCACAAAATAAATCAAGACAACAATCCCTTTTACAATAACATGAAAAAATCTGAGGAATAAGTTTAACCAAGGAGGTGAAAGATCTCTACAATGAATACAATAAAAAGTTTAAGAAAAATACCATATAAATGAAAATATATTTTATGTTTATGCATTGAAATAATATTGTTAAAATGCTCATACTGCCAATGGCAATCTACAGATTCAATGCATTTCCTATAAAAATTTCCATATTTTTCACAGAAATAAAAATACTAATTATAAACTTTATGAAACTACAAAAGACCTTAAACAGCCAGAGCAAACCTGAGCAAAAAGAACAAAACTGGAGCTATCAAACTACCTGACCTCAAAATCTACTACGACAATATCATAATCACAACAGTATGGTACTGGCACCAAAACAGACATATTGGTCAATGGAACCAGTTAGCCCAGAAATAAATACACACATTTATGGACAAATGATTTTTGGCAAAGGTGCCAAGAACATACAATCAAGACAGGACAGTTTCCTCAATAAATGGTGTTGGGAAAAAAATCTCTACATGCAGGAGAACGAAACTGGACCCTTCTCTCACCCCTTATATAAAAATCATCCCAAAATGGATTAAAAATTGAAATGAAAGACCTGAAACTAAAAAACATGCAATTGTAACTATCCAAAACTATGTTTTATAGCAATGTTTTACCAGCAAGAACATTAGGAAAAACCTTCTCGATACTGATCTAGTAAATGGAATACTATTCAGCCTTAAAAAAGAATGAAAGCATGCCATTTATAACAACATGGATGAACCTGAAGGACATTATGTTAACTGAAAGAAACAAGGCACAGAAAGACAAATATTGCAAGATCCCATATGTGGAATATAAAAAAGCTGAACTCATAGATTCATAGAGTAGAATGGTGGTTATCAGGAGCTGGCAAGTGGGGATTGGGATTGAGGAGATGTGGCTCAAAGGATACAGATTCCTTACACAGAGGAATAAGTTTAGAGGATCTATTGTATGACATGGTGACTGTAGTTAATAACAATGTATTATATATTTGAAAATTGTGAATAGAGATTTTAAATGTTCTCACCATAAAAAAAGTATGTGAGGTAATAGATATGTTTATTATCCTGATTTAGCCATTCCAAAATGGTGGCATATATAATGTTGTAACCATATAGATAGACAGATGGGTAGATAGATATAGATATATAATTTTCATCAATTACATTTAAAAATATTTTAAAAATTAAAACAAAATAAAGACATGCTTTGTAAAAAAAAAAAATAAGTCGCAATGTTATATATGTTAATAAGAGCATGTGGGACATTGAGGAGTTGCTCAGCAGATGGTTAGATATGAGCCCTTTAGCTGAGGAGAGGAGAAGAAAGAAGTGCTGAAAATATGAACATATAGGGGAGTAGACCATATGCCATTTACAGTTGAAACAATGGGAATAGCTGCAATCTCAAAGGTGGGGTCTTAGAGAGAGAAGGCAACAGGGGCAGAGACAGGAACATTCTTAAGATTACGTTGCATTATAAGTTCCACCAGGCCAAATATCTCCAAGCAACTGTTGGGTCACGTCTGAGTTAAACATAAATGAGATCTGGAAAATTCAGTCAAATATTCAACTTTGTGTCAATATAAATCCAAAGGAGACATTTTAGAAACATCTAGATGATATTTCAGTCTCTTGTTTGACCTCAAGCACTGCTGTTGTTATAATCTGCATCAAAAATCTTTCAGAGGATGAATTCTAGAGCTTTGTGGAGTGGAGAAAGGATAGAATTTGAAGCTACAGAGAAGAAATTCCTAATCTTCTCAGTAACTTGGGCTGCAAGTGGCAAAGACAATGCATTGGCACTGTGTTCACCAAACCCATTTCCCATTAGGGGCACACAGAGACTTTCCTGCAGATTCACCTGCAGGGTGATGATGCCTATGACAGAGTTCCAGCTCATGGAATGTAGGCAGATGTGAGATGGTCCAGCCACCTCCAGCCTGGCTCTACCCAGATTTTTTCGGAAGACTCTTTGGGCTCTCTTCTCTTCCCTGTCTGCATTAGCAGAGGATTCTATGCAGACATCTGAGGCCATGGAACATACTGGAGCCAATAGATAGAAGGAACTGGGTCCCCAAATCTTTACTTGGAGTGCCATTATTTCCAATCAGATCATGACGTGAGAAGTAGAAACTATACCATGTTGAAACATTGAGTTTCTATTGCAGTTTGTCACAGAAGTTAGGCCACCCTGCTTAATTGAGCAGGTTACTTAACTTCTTCGAGCCTCACTTTCCTATTTATATTACATTTCTTAGGGCTCTCCTAATCAGCAAATATATACTATGTCTATATATACACATATTTTGTGTTGATTCTGATTCCCTTTCATCCTACGTTTGCATTCAGATTTGGTATCGCTTTTCCATTGCACATCCCTGAGGGCACCATCCCACCCATTCTATGTGATCAATAAATGTGTAGTGTGCAATAGAAACCATGATTCCCTGGGGTTGCATAGCTCAGCCCAGCCATGTGAATTAGCTTCTAAGGGAAAGCACACTTTCTCCTAAGTATCCAGAACAAAAGAACTTGGTACTAACTTTAATAAAAAAAAAAGATTAAGGCAACAATGATTTTAATGGTAGAATAATTTACAGCTTTTCTATCATGGCTTTATAACCTTCTTGTACCATACAAAGGAGATTTAATCTCTTTTTGAAATTGTTTGCCTTTTTTTCCCCTCTCATCTAATAAAAGAAACAGCCTTTAGGTATCACAGCTGATACGAAGTAGGCAAAAGAAAACCTCCTGATCAACATTCAGCTTTGGCACTTATGCACATTTTATGTTGATTGGGACTTAAATTCCTACTACCATCTTTCGCTGCCAAATCACTTTTTCTCTTCAATGCTTAAGGTTGGAATTGAGTGTGTACCAACTGGAACTGATTGCTTGAAACTTGAAAGGTTCAGAGTTTAATTTCTCTAATTTGGGTAAATACTATCTACCACCAGGCTGTCTGTGTTTTCAAGTGTTCAAAGTCACATAAGAGCCAGTACTTTAGGCAATGCACAAGGGAGGCATTGCCACCATGCTGAGATGTTCTAAGAGACGGTTTTACTTTGCTGAGCCCTCAGAGAGCATGTGAATCCCTAGGAAGAAACTGGTTGAAGCAAGCCGAAAGAATGCGCTGTAGGGAGACAGTTCCTATGGCCATTTGCCTTCCATTTGTTGAACATCTGAACAGAGAAAAAGAGAAATGACAACATTACGAAATACTGACATCTGGAAATTGTGAGGCATACAGTTTTTTACACTAATTTAACGCATATTCTCACATTACAGTCGTGTTTAACCTGTGTCACTCAAAGAGACGCATTGTATGAAAAGAATTTTGGCAATACACAACCTCCTGGCTGGAGCATGAGGTAATAGTAAATGAAATACTTGTGCACAGACTATCTACTTAGCATTCATTCATAGCTAGTCTCACGGAATGCTAGAATGGTAATATAATTTGGAGCACAGCTAGTTCTAATCCTTTTATTTAACAGATGAAGAAACTGAGTCCCTGAGAGGGAAGCTAAACAGACAAGTGTCAAAGAGACATGAGTAGCAGCAGCCAAGTTCCTGACCCATGCAAATGCTTCGTATATTACCTATTTCTTTTTACCATAGTAAACCCTCCTTCCATCGCCACATTTTGCTTTGTACTTGGACCAGGAGGAGAATAAAAGTAAAAAGTCCTCTCAGGTCTTCAGATTTGTTCGTATGTCTTATTTGCTCAGGTAAATATCCAGCAAAAGGTGGCTCTTATCCTCCAAAACCCAGCACTGGAAAATCTATAATACAGGATTGTGGTTTCATATTTTCAAAGCAAGTTTTAGGATCCATATGCTGTGAATCTTTTTGTTGTTGTTGTTTTTCTTCTAAATAGCTGTTCCACTAATGGGTGAAAAAAAAAAGTGCCGTCCTAAAAGTTAAGACACCTGGTTTTGAGAATCAGCTGCTAACTAATCAGGTGTCTGTGGTCAAGTTCCAATCTCTCTGGGCTTTACTTTTTTCACCCATAAAATGGGAAGAGGTATATGAGAGTATAGCTGAAGTCTTTCAAGGTTTACAACTTTTGTCGTTATTAAAGATGTCATGTTATGCCAATTCTGCAAAAAACACTTTTCAAAAGTAGATGCAATATCAAAGTGCCCCAGCGCTATGCTAGGAGCAGTAGGGAAAGAGGGAAGAAGCATGATCTTAGTTGTTGGAGTAAGTCATAGGCCAGGGAAACAAGACAATATAGACTTATAAAGAAATCAGTGGGAGGATATACAATGAAGAGCCAAGGAGAATGCCTTTGGAGGAATCTTCCTTGTGTCTGGACTTTGCAAGAGCCAAACTATAGAAACCCTAACAGTAATTAAGAAATAGAAATTAATTTCATTGAATATTATCTATTAGACACTGTTGTAAGCCTAATGCATGAATAAACTCATTGAATCTTCACAAAGTGTGAAACACATATTATTACTTTCATTATGTCCGTGAGGAAACAAACTCAGGGAAGGTTAGATAACTAGCCCAGTTTGGTTTGGCCAGGATTCAAATACAGATAATCCAGCTTTGGAGTCTATATTTTCATTATTCTGCAAAGTTCTTATGACAAGGAAGGGACAAGAAAGTACAAGGAAGAAACAAGAAAGTATAAGGAGGAGACCTGGACAATCCCTGGGATGATGTGGTATACTAATTGTAAATGTTTGTGTTTCTTCCAAAATTTATGGCAAAGCTGAATCTTCAAGGAAACAGCATTAAGAGGTGGGTCCTTTAAGACATGACTAGGCTATAATCATGTCCCAAAAGGTTGCAGAGAACAAGCTAGGTCCTTTTGCCCATCCATCTCTTCTTCCACATGAGGACACGGTATTTGTCCCTTCTGGGGGACACAGAAACAAGACACCATCTTAGAAGCAGAGACTGGGAACTCATCAGACACTAAACTAATGCCTTAATCTTGGACCTCCCAGCCTCCATTAATGTAAGTAATAAATGTATGATGTTATAAATTACCCAGTCTTTGATATTTTGCTATAGAAGCACAAACAGACTAAGATATGTGCTATAAGTTATAGTAATACCATTGTGCATTGACAGCTTATTTTTTGCCATCCACCATGCCAGATATTTTACATGAATTGCCTTGTTCAGTCTCTACCTGATCATTCATTCAACAAACATTTACTGAGGGATAACAACTCAGTAGACACTTACACAATAAACCAGAAGGGAAGTTCTATAATTTTTCATTCACATTTTATAAATGAGGGAACTGTGGCTCAAAGACATTACATAACTCATCCAAGCCCGCCTAGTTCCCAAGTGACAGAGTCTAGTTTTGAACCCATATCCATCTGGCCCCAGAGCTTAACGCCATTGCTGTCAGTAAAAGACTTTTGATGCCATCCGGGTTCTAGGAAATCTTTTATAATCTTGAATACTTTTTGATCATTTTGATGCAAATGCCTCCTCTAATTGAGCATTAAAGTCATTTTCTAGTTTCTGTTTGTATAATTGTGTTAAGAGATAAAACCACACAGGAAGACAAAGCTACTGGAGGCATTGATAGAAGAGAAATCATTTCAGAACTCTATCACCTGGCAATCCAACTGCTGCTGTTTGCCATCATTGCCTTGACGTCATTGTTCAGGTGGGAGGCAGGAAGGGTAAAGAGAAAGTAGTGAATGGCAGGATAAACAGGTGGAGATGCATAGGGGTCAAACGGAGGAAGCACATTCAAGGCCACAGGATGAATCACTGATGACGAGTGACTGGCAAGGTGTCAGGCATCCAGGATAAAAGAAAGACCCTTGGGTCATGGTGAGCTGCAAGCTCACCAGCTGTCAATCACTCTCATTGACTCAGTGACAGTTTGGGAAACTCTCTGTGTCTGAGTCTCAGACCAGGCCCAGCTTCCTTCTAGTACAAAAAGTCTCTTTTATTCTGCAGCAAGTCAATGAGGAAGGCTGAATATTGAAACTGAATTTAATCAATAGGACCTTTGGAGGAAACAGCCATTCCTTGTATAGATCTGTATGGTTTCATAGTACTTTCACATTTGTAATGTCAGATAATTCTAAATAGAAGATGGGGCATATTTTTCTCTCAATTATACTAATGAGAGTGTGGAAGCTCAAAAAATTTAGTTGATGTTGTTGTTTAGTCAGAGTTCTCCAGAGAAACAGAATCATAAGAATACATATAGATACATAAAAAGAAATTTATTATGAGAATTGGCTCATGTGATTATGGAGGCTGAGAAGTCCCACAATATGCCATCTGTAATCTGGAGAACCAGAGAATCCAGTGGTACAGTTTGGTCTGAGTTCAAAGGACTAAGAACAAGTGGTGGGGGAGCTGGTATAAGCCCTAGAATATTAAGGTCAGAAATCCAAGAGTTGTGACGACTAAGGGCAAAAGAAGATGCATGTCCCAGCTCAAGAAGAGAGAGAATTCACCTTTCTTCCATCTTTTTATTCTATTGGGGTTCTCAATGCATTGGATAATACTCATGCATATTAGTAAGCACAGATGGTCTTTGCTCAGTCTACTGATTCAAATGCTGACCTCTTTCCAAAGTCCCCCAATAGACACACCAGAAATCGTGTTTTACCAGCCAACTGGGCATCCCTTAGCCCAGTCAAGTTGACACATAAAATTAGCCATCATCGGTGACTTACTCAAGCTCACAACAGCAGGCTTTAGCCAACATGAGAATTTATCTTAGCAATTTCACTTCTCTATTATCTCTCTAAGATGAAGTCTTCTATGGAAGTAAGACAGTCTCCAGTTAGTGGTATTTGGATATAAAAACCCAATTAGGCTGGGTGAGGTGGGTCATGCCCTAATCCCAAAACTTTAGGAGGCCAAGGCAGATTGATCACTTGAGGTTAGGAGTTTGAGACCAGCCTAAACAACATGGCAAAACCCCGTCTCTACTAAAAATACAATAAAATTAGCCAGGTGTGGTGGCACACACCTGTAATCTCATTACTTAGGAGGCTGAAGCATGAGAATCGCTTGAACCTGGGAGGCAGAGGTTGCAGTGAGCCAAGATTGTACCACTGCACTCCAGCCAGGGCAGCAGAGCAAGACTGTCTCAAAAAATAAAAAAGTAAAAATATAAAAATGCATATCACCCCCATCATGGTGTGCTAAGCTGGGTGAATAAGAATGAGTCTCTCTCACTGACTGCTATTCAACTGCTCCTGAAGGCTGTTGTCCATTTCAGGTTCAAATGTATCTCCAAGAAAGATATGTACAAGTGTTAACCCTCAGTGCTTGTGAATGTGACTTTATTTAGAAATAAGGTTTCTGAAAATGTAATTAAAGATCTCAAGATAAGATTATCCTGGCTTTAGGAACGGCCTTAAATACGAAGACTGGAGAAAAAAGAGAGATACTTGAGATACAGAGAGACATGGGGAGGAAGATCATGTGAAGATTAAGGCAGAGATTGTAGTGCCATCTTTATGAGTCAAAGAATGTCAAGGCTCACTGACAGTCACCAGAAACTAGGAAAGAGGCATGAGGCACTCTCTCTTCAGAGCCACAGAAGGAACCACCTTGCTGACACCTTGATTTAAAATTTCTGACCTCCAGAACAATGAAAGAATACATTTCTGGCC
>CAUYLG010060054.1:0-12120 GCA_963573385.1 Cacajao melanocephalus
TGTTCTCTTGCTGATGAGGAGCTGCGATCCCCTGTAGGAGGAGAGGCATTCTGATTTCGGGTGTTCTCAGCCTTTTTGCACTGGTTTCTTCCCATTTTTGTGGATTTATCCACCTGTCTTTGTAATTGCCGACTTTCAGATTGGGTCTGAATGGACGTCCGGCTTGTTGGTGAAGTTTTTTCTGTTTCTTAGTTTTCCTTTGGCGGATGCCCCTTCCCCACTAGGCCTTCCCGGGTTCAGCTGTGCTTGCTGTGAAACTCTCAGTCCTCAGTGCTTCCAATTGTTGTTCTCCTTGTGGGGATGGGACCAGCCGAGCCCGACTCAAAGGGCACCCAGTCTGGAATACTCTGCACTGAGAAGCGCCGCGCTGCGCTGGGGCGCCGGCAAAACAGCCGTGCTGGCCAAAAGAGTCGCGCTGGCGACCCGTGTGGCTCCTCCGCTCGGTATCTCCCAGTTTGTGGGCAACAGAAATTCGTCTGAAATTGCGGCGTCCACTCGCTCTCTGCGCTTTCACTGGAAGCTATAATCCTGAGCTGCTGCTAAACGGCCATCTTGGATCTCTCTCCCCGTTTGTGTTGTTTTAAGCCACTAAGTTTGTGATTACTGTCACAGCAGCAATGGGAAATGACTACACCGTCACGGCATCTAAAATGAGTCTTATTTCCATATTTTGGTGATGTTATTGTTTTCTTTATGTTTATAATAAATTTTAACCATTCCTTGTCACTTGGATACAGTTATCTCTGGGAAAATAAGATAAAAACTTAGGGCATTCAATCCCAAGTTCTCCGCCCCCCAAAAAAATCCTTTTGCTGACATAAAAATTATGTATGTGTGTGTTAATATTTTAAATTGAGAGGTCAGAAGCGTTAAACGGCTTAACCCTTTTACTTGTTATTTTGAGTGGACTATTGGGACCTCTTTTATTACAGTTCTTTAGTTATACAGTTTTACATTGTCCGTCTTCTTTCCCCTCCTGTCAGACAGAATCAGCCTAATTTCATAAGATGTACCAAGGCCCTTGTGACGATCACACTCTCCAGTTAACCACAACCCAAGACATCACGTCCTGTTCTCTGACACTGCCTGTGGAGGCTGCTACTAGCATCTCACATCTTCTTTTCCTTCCAACAACTCCTCTTTCAACTAGACAACATAAATATGCCCATTAGTCCCCTAAGTCCACAGTTTCTGATTTAGAATGCCAAAGTCACTAGAAACACTTTCCAGGTTTCCCTAGCAGTATTGTGCAGTCCCATGTGATTTAAACAGAAGGTACTCTGAGTCCTGGAAGGCTCTCAGAGACACTTCCTAGTTTTCTCCATGAAGATGGGCTCCTTCTTGACGTGTTCTGCTGGCCATCTATACATCACACTCTCTGTTTTCTTCAGTGATGAGTCAGGAAACACCAAGCCAAGCCGCATCCTGCTGCAGCAGTGACAGAAGCCTTTTCTCTTTTGAACATCTGCGTGTGCTAAGGATTCTGTTGATCGTGAGCCACTTTTGCTTCTCCATAATCATCCTCCATGGCAAGCTTCCCACACAACATGAGCAGACAGGGTTTACTCTTCTTCTCTTTCTCTTCCATGCCACCACAACACAATTACCACCTTCCCTACACCGGCCCTGAGCCTTTCTTCCAGGGCACTGGCACAGACCCTGCAGGGTCAACATTTCTTGGGTCTCATGAGTCCTTCCATCCCTTAACATAGTACATATTCTCATTAATTCCCACAGGACCCAACATTCTTTCTTCTGCACTGCAGCAGCTTCTTCTCTGTGTATCCTTCTAGTCCTGATTTCTCTATTGTCTATGGAGCATCAGGAACCAATAAGGAACTGGGTCCAAAGACAGATTACATTGCTCAGAGGCAATGAACAGAAACCCCCACAATATTTTCCTTATATTTGAAAACAATTTTGATGACTGTACTGCTCTTTTAGTGTAAGACTTTAACTTAACCAAGAATAATTTGGTCAGTGTGGGAGAAATATGGCAGAAATCACCAATTCCTCTCTGACAGGAGTGAATGTTTCTTAGTGTGGTGAAAGCAGGGTTTGTGCTTGAGTTAAAGTAGTTAAAGTAGGACCTATATCCCCTGTACAGCTCCTGCTCTTAACCCCAGGGAGGGTCCTGAGTCACTGCAACAGAACCCTTAGGGCTCTGAGCAGCAGAGTTTGAAAACCACTACAAGAAATATCTTTTCTCCAGGATATGTTTTTATTGGGACAAATCAGAAGGTTGAAGTTTCTTTTACATTGTTTAAAGTGTTATTTCAGAAAAAGTAATTTGAAACATCTCAAAAGTCCTTCAACAGAAGAAAAAATAAATTAATTGTGGTATGTTCATTCAGTGGAATATCACACAACAATAAAAAATAATCAAGTAGAGCTATATCTACTGGCATGAAAAAATATAAAAATATAATACTAATCAAAAAACACACTCCAAAGAGTGACATACAATGTAATATCGTTTAAAAATGAAAAGATTTAAAAATTTGGAAGAAGAAAAAATCATGTATTTTTAAAGCTATATAATGAAGGAATAGGAAATAGGAACCATAACCTCTGATAGTGAAAATTTCTACGAAGGAAATGGGAGCCTAGACAGGAGGACCTTGAATATATCTATGATGAATTTTTTAATAAAAAATCTAAAGCAAAGATGTGGAAATGTTAAGATTTGTTAATGATTTGCCATTATTATGCTCTATTCTTAAATGCATGTGTAAAATATTTTGCAAAAAAAATGTAAAAAATAGTTTACTATATATAAAGCTATTTCAAAAAATTATACAGACACACACATTCATATGGGAAAATCATTTTTTTTTTTTTTGAGATGGCATCTTGCTCTGTTGCCCAGGTTGGAGTAGAGTGGCGCCATCTTGGCTCACTACAACCTCTGCCCCCAGGTTCAAGCAATTCTCCTGCCTCAGCCTCCTTAGTAGCTGGGATTACAGGCACCTGCCACCACACCTGGCTAATTGTTTTTTGCATTTTTAGTAGAGAGGGGGTTTCATCATGTTGGCCAGGCTGGTCTTCAACTCCTGACCTTAAGTGATCTGCCCATCTTGGCCTCCCAAAGTGTTGGGATTACAGGTGTGAGCCACTGCACCCATCTGGGAAAATAATTCTTAATGGAATCTATTTTAATAAGTTTTTTACTTGGGAGGCTGATTGAAATTTCTTAAACCTTAAAATGAGGTTAGTACTCACTCTGTTATTGCTTTGTGGGGGGGAAAAACCAGAAGAAAACAAGAGGTAAAGGAACTTACTAACAGGTATTATAACAAAATTAATTTAAGTAACTGACCACTTGCTGCTGGGGTAAAGGAAAAAACAACAATAATGCAAAGTTTCACACAGTTTCAGAACACAAATTGATGACAAACTTTTAAAAACAAAAGAGACAAACAAATAAGGATCCTATCAGGTACCTGCAAGCATCTCTGAAGGAAAGTGTTAAATCCCACTGAATATAAAAAACAGTAATTTAATCATTAGTTTTCATTCTTTCCAGAAATAAAGTTTTAATTGCCATACTTCTGTAGTTGACTACTAAATACATTTACCACCCAAATAAACAACAGTTTTGAGAAAGTACATTTTAGTTTTTTAATTGTGTCTGCTGAACAACGGCTACAAGATGTACAAAATGGCTTTTTAGAGTCACGATTTCCTCCAAGAGACTTAGCACCCTACCTGGGTTGGTATACAGCTGGCTTTCCACGGTTTTGCCAATGCACTGCAGTTTGATGGCTTGCAGGGAATCATCTACGTGCAGGATGGTTGGCAGACTGCCCAGAGTGTCCTGGACCAAGTTGGCCACTTCCCGGACATCAAAGAGTTTCAACAGTTCTGAGTACACGGCAGGGAAGGAGCTCAGAAACACAGCCTTAAAAAGAAAAATAAATTTCAATCAATTCCCAGATATGCCATGAGAAATATGCTGCAAAATGTCAGTGAGTTTAAAGACCGTGAAAAGTATTTTTGAACGGTAGGTATACAAGTATAAAATGTTTCTGTTACTTATAGCTAAAAGGTAAAATATTAAAATGCGCAGTAGCCTAGGACAGTTTTTGAAAGGTACAAAGGAGCAGCCTAATAGAAAATCACTGACATTAGCAAAAGGATTGGCCAAGTGTATCATGACTGAATAGAAAGAATGCTCAACCAAGACCTGGATTGTAGTCACTTGTATTTCATTCCTTTTGGAAGAAGCTTTCTGAAATGCTCACTTAAATCTCATTCATGTTTAAGAAACCAAACACATTAATTCCCCCAAAGCACTCCACTTCTGATTTAAGAAAAAACACAGGACAGGGGATCAGAAGACCCAGGTTATATATAGTATTGGCTTTGCTTCCAATCAACTCTGTGACTTTGGAAAGTTATTTGAGCACCCTTTAGTTTCATCATTTAGGCTTTACTTTCATCTCTTGTAAAACAAAAAGATCATTAGAAAAACCCCCTGGGTTGCTTCAAGTTCTATTTTAAACCAAAAACTGTGTGTACAGACTAAGAACCATATCTTTTATGTAAATAAAAAAACCAATAATCATTTTTATGGGGAAAAAGATGCTCACATAAAGTCTCAAAGGGTATACTTAAAAAATTGGGCTAGGATTGGACATCAAAACAAACAAAGTCAGCCGTTTAAAATTCCATAAAAGGAGGGCAATGGAAGGAAGAGTTGACTAGCTTCAACTGTACCTAGTCAGGGGAGACACGTGTTTCTAATATGCTAAGATTCAAGTGCTAGCTGGCTTACCAATGAAATCTGGCTCCATCAGAAAGTAGGTCGTGTCTACATGTGCTGATGATTCAAACACAGACTCACTCTAACTCAAATTTAAGGATTTTAGTATTTATTTATACAGCAGCAGCAAGAATATCTAGAAAAGCCAAGATGTTTTTGATGCCAGAGCCATCAAAATACTTCAGGTGCTATAAATCAACAGAGATAGCCCTTGGCTCTTAAAAATTATAGGTTTACTTGAATATATTTAAAGTTAATAACTTGATATTCTCGGTTAGAGCCTGTATTTATATACCCTTCATGTCACCCTGCAAAGAGCTGAGTCATACCGATGAAGTTAAATAAAATGAGCCCTGCTTTCTGATTACTAAAAAGTCAACTAAGTTGATTTTCCTCAGATATCCCTTAATTTATCCATTATTTCTTTATTTATACTTCTTGACTTCAAAAAGGTATCTATGTGCTACAGTATAAGATACACATATAATAGGATGATTAAAAAGCATAAGGGAACAAGGCTCTTGTGATGAGGGCAGGAAGATGGCTGTGCCAGGGGAAGCTGAGAGTTTTTACTACAAGTAAAAATAAAAGTACAATTTAGTTTTGACCTTCCTGGTAGCCAAGACACACAGGGAAAGATAACCATTGGGAATCGTCTAGCAGGGTTTTAGGCCTCGATTCCTTTTGACATTCTTCTTCTTTTAGGGATCTTGGGGTAGGGGGTGTGGTTCCACAAAATGGAAGCTAAGAACCACTGCTGCACCAGCTGAGTTAGCCCTTAGTCCTTCCAGGGCAGGGCACTGTTCCAAGAACAGTGTCATTAGCAAGTTGCATTTGAGGCAGGAGGACTAAATGAACTTCCCAGTAGGACCAGAAGCTGCCCATTGATCCAACCCAAAGGACTATGGGGATGGCCTCTAGATGACAGGGTTTGCCCTGAGTTGTAGCCCACATGCAAAAAATGTAAAATGGAGCAAGGAAACCAGGTATCTGCCTATAAGGCAGCCTAACAGTAAAACTCAGACCAATTCAGAGACAAATTTTATTTCACTATAAATGTGGCAGGCAGGATTCTAAGATGACTCCCATGACCCTGTCCCTGATGGTGTTCCTGTGATTACATAATGTCACATGGCAAAAGAGATTTTGCAGACGTAATGAAGATTACTCATCAGTTGACCATAAAATATGGAGATTTATCCAGGGGGCGTCACCCAATCACGAGCCCTTAAAACAGTTTTTTCTGGCTGGTAGCAGGAGAAGTAGTCAGATTCAAAGCACGAGGAGGATCTGACATATTGTTGCTGGATTTGAGGATGGAGCAGCTATGTGCTAAGGAGTACAAGTGGCCTCTGGCAGCTGACAGCACCTCCCCCCACGGGCTGACTGCCATCAAGGAAATGGGGACATCAGACTTCTAAAAACAAAGAAACATTTCTGCCAACAGCATAACAGATCGTGAAAGCAAATTCATTTCCAGGCTTCCAGATAATACATGAAAACGAACACTTTGATTTTGGCTTTAGGAGATCCTAAGGAAAGGACCCAACGAAGCCTGCCTGGAATTCTGACCTATGGAACTATGGGCTAATAAATGAGTGCTGTCTAAAGCCATTAAGCTTATGGACATTGGTTACACAGCAATAGAAAACTAACACATCAGATACATCGAATTAGCGAGACTACCTCTGCAAAGACAGCATGGGATCTCAGGGTGCGGTGGCTCATGCCTGTAATCCCAGCACTTTGGGAGGCAGAGGAGGGCAGATCACAAGGTCAAGAGTTTGAGACCAGCCTGGACGAATTGGTGAAAACCCGTCTCTACTAAAAATACAAAAATTAGGTAGGCATGGTGGTGCACACCTGTAATGCCAGCTATTTGGGAGGCTGAGCCAGGAGAATTGCGTGAACCCGGGAGGTGGAGGTTGCAGTGAGCTCAGATCCTGCCATTGCACCGCAGCCTGGAAGACAGAGTAAGACTCTGTCTTGGGAAAAAAAACAAAAACAAAAACAAAAAAGAGCACGGGATCAAACGGGAACCTGGTATGGGCAGAGGTGTGTAGCATTTCTTGTCCTCCCCAAATACAGAGGGGCAAAGTTCTCATTGCTTCATAAAGAAAACTAACCCTTTTCATCATTTTATATGGATTTTTTCTTAGCATCAAACTAAAAATAAAGTTATCACATCAAAATATACAAGTTAGTGATACTGCACAAAATAATAAGAGAATGACTTCAGTAGAGTTTACAAAGATATTCAGAAACTTTATGGACACATTTACCTATTATCTCTTGATTAAAAGCTGAAAGCAAAAAATACCAAATATGATTCTTTGAAGCTGCTGAAGTTGTTTCTAAAATTTGATGTGGGATAGAGCTTAGAGAATCAAGGGCAATAGAAATCAGTGTGTTGAAGAGGTAAAATCAGAGCTGCTTCACCCTGCTGTACTGTGGTGGCCCAAGCCACTTTAGGGGGACCTCCAGGATCCAGTGGTACAACTAAGGTTAAAAAAAAAAGTCTCCTGAATCCGTAAGAAGAAACCATGACTTATAGTTACTCTGAAGAGTAAGAAAATATTTTTCAGGTGTGAATCAGGCAAGTTTCATCTCTGTAATTGACAAAGGGTAAAAAGAAAAATCTCATGGTGGAAACTCAAATTCTGAATTGCTTTTGTAGAAATAGTAAACTTCGAAGAACTCTGATCCAAAGGAATGCATGGATAGCTTGCTGGAGTATCCTGCTCAAATATCAAGTGCTGCCAGCAGGGTTTAGCTAGTGGTGGGAAACTTGACACTGAGGTCTCTGGCAAGTTCCCATAGTGCAGTGACTGCACTGTTGACTGCAAAGGCCAGAATGACATTTAAAAGAGCTGAGTTGTATCCTTGCCCAGATAGAAGATGAGTCCACCTCTATAAAGAAGATAGGAACAAGAACAGACCCCTAAACAGTCAGAAAAAATACAGCACATTATCAGAGGGCTGGTGCATTCCTGGATTTTGCTTTCCAAACATCACATGGTACCAAATTGTAAGGACACTGTTAGGGATCTAATTTTGTCTCCTAATGTCCCTTTTTACGTCCTAGTTCTTAATGATTACAAGTCTCTCTAATCTCTAGGCATGGTAAGAGGCTCCTTCTCCTTCTGACAGGTTTTTAACCAAGTCGTTAGAATTAAAAGTATACAAAAGAATCAATAAAGTATAGGGGAAAATATTCAGAATTATCTCATGGATCATATTCAAGGCCATGCTACTTGGAAAGTGGATGAATCCTGTTCATAAAAAAAACATGTGGGGCTACTTCCGGTAATAGAGTTTGGCAGCAGCAGCTCTGCACTGGTCTTTTAAGATCAGTCCCAGGATGATTAAGGTCAAGTTAAATAAAACAAAACAACATGCAGTTTCACTCAGTCCAATATAATGATTCTCAAGTTGACAGATTAAAATGCAGTGAGAGGCTTGGGGAAAACAACTGCAAGAGATTGGCTCTAGTGAAATTCCTTCCCCGGGGCTGGTGGTGACAGCATGCCCAATCATCAGTATGCGTTCTGGTAACTGGAAGTGAAGCTGATGCAAACCAATAGCCTCTCCATGCAGAGAGAGAAGGGTCTGAGGAAAGGCAATCCACTTCAGCTCAGCTGGTACGTGGAAGGTAGGGGAATTTAAAAAGTCTACTCATAAAGTTGGTTAACCTCCAAACATAATCTGGAGCTATGGGCTTTTGATGGAGAAAACATTTGATTACGCTGCTGTGTAAAAATAAACAAACTGCACTCATCATTTTCTTCTATTCAGCATAGATGAAAACAAATTACCTGTGACTGAGATAATGCTCCAGACCCTTTGCTCTCTTGTGAAAGAAAGAAACGGACTGACATGAGAAGCTCCTGAATGCAGCAGCGGAATTCCTCTTCGTTTTGCCCACCGGTGGCAAGGGAAAACAGCCTTCGAGACTGAACTATATACTTAAAAATATATTCTTGTGCCTTAAAAATACAATTTTTAAAAGTTAGCTTCAAAGGAGACTAAAAGTGTTTATTTAACAATGACACGGCATAAAAACGATGGTATGGGATTAAACTTTTAAATTATTGATATAAACACCAAGACCTTCTGAGGCTTTTTTGAACAGCATTTACTTGTACAGGGAACGGCCACTTTGCTCTGATGCCTAATGAGAGAGAAATATAGAAAATTTAAAAACACTTTAGCCAGGTGCAGTGGCTCATGCCTGTAATCCCAGCACTTTGGGAGGCCGAGGCAGGTGGATCAACTGAGGTCAGGAGTCTGAGACCAGCCTGACCAACATGATGAAACCCCATCTCTACTAAAAATACAAAATTAGCTGGGCATGGTGGCATATGCCTGTAATCCCAGCTACTTGGGAAGCTGAGGCAGGAGAATCGCTTGAACCTAGGAGGCAGAGGTGGTGGTGAGCCGAGATCACGCTACTGCACTCCAGTCTGGGCAACAGGAGTGAAACTCCATCTTAAAAAAAAAAACAAAAACACCCTATAATTCTGGAGTATGATGAACACGTTTTTTAAATTCAGTCAACAAAAACATAACTGTCTTTTAAAAAACATTTTGTTTTGACAAGTAGTACTCTTGCCACTTAGCATTTTACCTCCAATCAGCCCCAAATACAAACGTATAATTATACAAACGTATTATTCACAAAATGCTTGTTTTATAAAATGTAGACACTGTCTACTTTAATCTACTGACATCAAATAGGATGGTCCTCAACAACAGGAATCAGAAGACTACCAGGGCTAGTACTGGACAATTCCTTGAAGAATCTGTACACTTTTTGAACATGTTTGCAAGTAAGGAATTAGTATCTCCACAGACAACTGAGTATATAGTGCCCAGAGATGTGGGCAGTGTTAAGCCAGAGACCGAGTAAAGCTTCAGGTTTCCTCATTAGAATCCCCATTAAGCCACACTATCTGCTCTTAAAATTTAACGTAAATGGTTCTCCGATGGTCTCTGTCAGGCTGGCAGAAGCAAGAGCCAGGAACTTCTAAGCTTAACTGCCCCTGTATAGTCTTCTCTCATAATTCCTCCCTCTCCTGCTAGTTTTAGACTTCAAGTGCTCTGGAGCCCAGAGGAACAAAGATTCAATCCCGAACAGTTTCCAGTAGAAACTGTTCCTGGCAAAGTCCCCTTCAAATTTCATCAGCATTCAGGCAGCCACAAACTGACTAAGTTCCTTGAACTGGAATGTCAGTAATATATCATCACCCATTACTGTCTGTGTAGAGAAACCAATTCGTTTAAGCATCAGCATGCAACAGCTTTGTTAGACTCTTCTATCTGTTATCAACAGCATGTTATCACCTTCAGCACCTCCTGGATATGCTCTTGCCGCTCTGCTTCTGTGATCCTGTCCACGTACCATTTGAGCACTTTGATGAGATCTCTAAAATGCAGGGAAAAATGTCCAGAATGTAGAATTGGTCTAATTCTCAATTAAAAGGCAACAAATCCAACATTTAGCTGTAACATGAGGAGGCTTCTTTCCCCATCAGTTCTCACATTTTCCTGTCAATCTAGTGTATAATAATTTTACTAAATCTGCAGATCAACATTACCGTCCCTTTTCAAAGCTTGAGAGAAACAACACTCAATCTGGACATATTCAATAGCCCTGCTGTTTTTGGCAATGCCTCCAAATGGGTGAACACAAATATTGAAGAAAAGGTCTCTGGCCAACCAAGTGCCTGGCAGTATGACTGCCATGGTCAATACTGTAAACTCACTCATTGGGATTTTGTTCCCAGTGACCATGTAAACAGTGGATGCAGTATGATTAGACTGCAGGCAAAATGGGGTGGGGACGAGGGACGGAGACAATACCTCCCCACTCCAACGCACACCTCATGGATTTATCAAGCCAATTTTCTGACCTGTGAGAAGAACATGGCTTATGTCAACACGTGTCTTAGGAGAATTTCTAGAAAGGCCAAGGTATTTTTTTTTCCTTTTTGAAAAAAGAAATTAAAATGTAAAAACAACAACAACCCACAACTCTCAAGATGACAGTCTTACCACCTTGAACTGTGGTCAGTTCTTGATTTCTTTTTTTTTCTTTTCGAGACAGAGTCTCGCTCTCTCATCCAGACTGGAGTGCAGTGGGTTAAACAATCTCGGGTCACTGCGACCTCCGCCTCCCTCCTGGGTTCAAACAATTCTCCTGCCTCAGCCTCTCAAGTAGCTGGAATTACAAGTGTGCACCACCACGCCCAATTATTTTTTTGTATTTTTAGTAGAGGCAGGGTTTCACCACGTTGGCCAGGCTCACCTCAAATATCTGCCCACCTTGGCCTCCCAAAATGCTGGGATTATAGGCATGAGCCACTGCACCTAGCCAGTTTTTGGTTTCTAGGAAACGGTTTACACAGCGATGTTTCTCTGAGTCAGGAACGAATACTTGGATGTGCCAGCAGGTGGATGTTGGGGGTGTGCTTTTTTTAAGATAACACTCCAGTGAGTTTCTGATCACCCCCAGCCTGAGAGGATTCCACAAACCTTACTTATCTTTTTAAAATCCTGCTTTCCTGACCAACCGGAAATGTTAGAAATTACACTCTTGTTTTCTAGCTGCCAAAGACAATTTTACTCGAAAGCAGCGACCTCCTCACACTAGGGCCCAAATTGTTAGGCCGAGTGGGCCAATGTTTCAAAACTGTTCCTGCTGTTGCATTTCACTCTCAGCAAAAAAATCACACGATGAAGGGTCTCGTCTAACAAAAATACCTTGATTCATTTCGATGTTTGAGACGTAGATCTCAACACGTCATGGCTGGGAATACCCAAGTAAACAGGATCAAATGCTTATCTGATTACCTACTAACCTTCATATATGACATAGGTGAGGGGAAGGATACAAACCTAATTTCATGCTTTTTAAACTCATCTCTGGGAACAGTCAGGTATGTGCATGCCCATAGGTGCTTAAAGTATAAGGTAGAAATAAGGAAGAACAGCAATGATGGTATTGCACCCGGGAGACAGAACAATGGGGTACGTTCTAAGGCTATTTAAGCAGGGCCAGACCGGGGAGGTGTTATTTCTCAGACTAAAAGAGAGAAGCTTGGCCTCTGGCAATTATCAACTACACTGTGAGGAGGCAGACACTAGCCAAAGCTGAACATGACTCATAACTTTTCAGCATCACCTGAGCTGGGAGAAAAGGAGGAGCAGTTAAAATAGCAGCTCCTAATACTTTCTTGAAGGTCAGGGGCTTTATCTATGAAAAAGTAGTAAATAGTTGTTGGTAACCTGTGTGAAGCAGCAGCCAGCCTTAAAGTAGTCCATTCTTGCTAATGGTTAGAATAGTGAGTACTAGT
>CAUYLG010060055.1:0-25925 GCA_963573385.1 Cacajao melanocephalus
GAAATTGCGGCATCCACTTGCTCTCTGTGCTTTCACTGGGAGCTACAATCCTGAGCTGTTGTTAATCGGCCATCTTGGATCTCTCCGCCCAGTGATGAAGTTTTTTCTGTTTCTTAGTTTTCCTTTGGCGGACGCCCCTTCCCTGCACAGCTGGAGCTTCCTGGTTCAGCTGTGCTTACTGTGAAACTCTCAGTCCTCAGTGCTTCCAATTGCTGTTCTCCTTGTGGGGATGGGACCAGCTGAGCTGGACTCAAAGGGCACCCCGTCCTGTATACTCCACACCGAGAAGCGCCGTGCCAGGGCGGCAGCAAAATAGGTGCGCCGGCCAAAAAAGTCGTGCTGGCGACCCGTGTGGCTCCTCTGCCGGGAATCTCCCAGTCTGTGGGCAACAAAAATTCGTCTGAAAGTGCGGCGTCCACTCGCTCTCTGCACTTTCACTGGGAGCTACAATACTGAGCTGTTGTTAATCGGCCATCTTGGATCTCTCCAGTCATTTGTTATTTTTATTTACCAAGTTAGGAATAAAAGATTATCTTTTTCATGAACAAAATAAATGGTTTTTAGTTTCTTTGATGCTCAGAGTTTACTGTCACTATTTCTAGGTGAAATCATGTGATATTAATAAATTTTATACCCATGTACTGATATTTTCTCTCTGATTAGACATATGCAATTTCATTAAGAAATTCATAAGTCAGCAGAATTAAATCATAAACATTTGTATCTCCCAGCAATGAGATGATTGCTCATAAAAATTTGTCACTTTAAAATTATATTGTGACACTAACACCCAACAATTGAAATTAAGGAAGAGTTCCCATGGTACTTCTGATGAGAAGATACTAAATTCTCATCAGAGAAGGTTATATTACTGATATAACCATATTTCAATATTTAAAAATATGGCCCAGTTCATTTTCTGAGTGTGAGACAAAGTTTTTAAAGAGGATCTCAGCTTTAGCTTTAGGTTCTTTTCCAGAATCTCCAGCTGTATTGACAAACAAGTTCTTATCATTCTTTGTTTCCTGGCTACTATCTCAGCACCATCTAAACAGAAAACTAGATCCATAGTCAGGCACTTTAGGGATGCCGAGTTGTGCAATTTAGCAGCAAGAAACGTGGATAAACATCTGAAATTCACAAAGTAACTGCAAGATTTATTTAGCCCAAGTCAGGTAATACTGAAAACACAAGAGAAAATATGAAGTACAGTGTCTGAAGAGGACTTCCTAGTGACTGCCAATGGGCATGTAGACTAAAACAGGCTAAAATCTTGAATCAAAATGAAGGAAGTGTTCCAGTGTCACCCACTGGACCAAAGAAAAAAAAAAATGAATGAGGCGTATTTTAGGTCTAACTCAAAACTTGGGTGGTTTTAAGAGTGGACAGTTTGGGAAGCTATATGGTAAAAATAAATATATAGCCTATATATTAGCTCAACTAATTGATAGATACAATATGGCTACATAGTGTTGGACAAATTGTTAATTCTCTGAGCCTTAGTTTTCCAATCTGTTAAGTGATATGATTCTTATGCTTAAAATATGTTATGTCCCCACAATTCTTCTCCCTGAAGCAAGACAAAGTAACAAGGAGAATGAGAGAAAAACTTGTAAACCATATTTTCATGAAACTAGGAGACAGAAGGAAAAACTTGTGAAGTCTAAAGTACATGTAAATTCTGCAAAAAGCAGCTGAAACCATCAGGGTTATATAGCAATCTCATAAGAAGCCAAAACAGGAGTTGCTGAGAAAAAAAGGAGCATAAGGGAGTTTTCAAGGGGGCAAATCTGAAAACTTATCAGTAAAAATACATTTTAAAAGACAGAGGGGATGACAAGTATCACAGAAATACACTAATAATACAAGACATTAATTTGTCAAATTCCAAGACAGCGTGAGTAGACAAAATAGGTAAGGATATAAGAGACTCAAACAACATAATTAATGAAGTAGATGTGATAGACATGTACTAAATTCAGTGGTTCAATAATATAGAATCACTCTTTTTTTTTTTTTTTTTGAGCCTCTGTCCCTAGGCTAGAGTGCAGTGGCACAATCTCGGCTCACTGCAACCTCTGCCTCCTGGGTTCAAGGGATTCTCCTGCCTCAGCCTCCCAAGTAGCTGGTATTACAGTTGCCTACCACCATGCCTGGCTAATTTTTGTATTTTTAGTAGAAACGGGGTTTCACCATGTTGGCAGGCTGGTCTTCAACTCCTGACCTCAAGTGATCTGCCCGCCTCGGTCTCCCAAAATGTAGGAATTACAGGTGTGAGCCACTGCGCCCAGCCTCATCTTCTTTTTAATTGCCCACAAATGGGCAATTCACATGGACCCCCTATTTGCTCACTAAGATAACATAAATAAATTCTCAAGGGATAGAAATGATACAGATTTTTTTTATGACACCATAAATTAGAAATTAAAAACAAAGTCAGAAAATAAAAGACCCTTTCATCTATAAATTAAAACACACACACCTGTTTCTCTCATAAAATTATTTTTTCACAGAAGTACAAACAAAAAGTATCACATTTTGAAAAAAGAGTGAAACAGAAACACTATATTTAAGAATCTATGCAATACAGCTCAAATAAAGATTGGAGAAAACTTCAATGCTATAAATACTCTATAACAATAAAGGAGAATGAATGAAATGATGGTTCTAAAAATTAAAATAAAAAATCAACAATAAAAGTCAAAGAAGAAAGAAAAAATGGTATCAGAAGAGGTAATTAATAAATACTAAAACAAGAAAAACAATAGAACTAATCCATAAAAAAACAAAACCTGGTTTTTGGGGAAAAAAAATCAATGACCAATTACCACTAGACAAGCTTGCCTTAATAAGACAAAAGGAAAAAACAAAAATGCAGAAATAAGGAATAATAAAGGGGTAAACTACTAAAACTCAAGTGTTTACCAAGGTTGCAAGATCAATGTACAAAATTCAATTGTATTTCTATATACTGGCAATGAACAACTCAAAAATAAAATCAAGAAAACATTAAAAAAAAAAGAAATAATAAACAGGTAATGATAATAGAAAAAGAGGAAATTAAACAAAATCGTCAATAGATTTCATTATACAAATACATGCAAATACAATTGAAAACTTGGATGAAATGGATAAATTCCCCCCAAAATAAAACGTATGCAAAGTAATCTCAGAATAGTTTAATTTATAACAAACAAAACAGAGAAGATTCTTAAAGAAATCCCCTCTAATAAAAGTACAAGACCTAGAGGGTTTCACGGGAAAATTCAACCAAATATCTGTAACTCATTTAGAATATAACAAACTAAGTTACATGTCTACTTTTTTATGAATTTACTATGATATTGATTCCAAAACAGAACCAAGATTGAACACTAAAACTACAGACCAAATATTCGTGCAAAATCCTAAATAAATTGTTAGCAAACAAAATTCAGCAGCACATTTAAAAAATACTACATTATAACCAAGTTTGGTTTAATTTCAGGAATAGAAATAACATTTTGTATTATTAAATATGTTAATATAGTTAATCATATCAATAAGTTTAAACAGAGAAAAGATTATACAGTCATTTCCATAAAAGATGAAAAAGCACATAACAAAATTCAATATAATTTTTTTTTTTAAGGCAGAGTTTTGCTATTGTTACCCAGCGTGGAGTACAGTGGCATGATCTCGGCTCACTGCAACCTCCACCTTCTGGGTTCAAACAATTCTCCTGCCTCAGCCTCCCAAGTAACTGGGATTACAGGCGCCTGCAACCACACCCAGCTAATTTTTGTATTTTTAGTAGAGACGGGGTTTCACCATGTTGGCCAGGGTGGTTTTGAACTCCTGACCTCAGGTGATCTGCCCGCCTTAGCCTCCCAAAGTGTTGTGATTACAGGCGTGAGCCATCATGCCTGACCAATGCAATTCTTGATTTAAAAAATAAAGCTCTATAAAATAGGAATTGATGGTTAGTTCCTTACTGTTATTTATATAATTAGAGTTGAAAAGGCAAGTTTCAACTTTAATAAGAAAACGCTGAAGGAATTCTCACTAAAACGTAAGGCCAGGATGTCCACTAACACAATCAATATTGAACATTTTACAGAAGTCATTACCCAATGCAACTAAATCCAACTGGTAAAGATAATCAGAACTGTAAAACACAGAAACAAAAAGGTGAAACTGTCACCATTATAAAATTATGTTTGTAGACTTGAAAAACCAGATAACCTACTGAATAACTACTATAAACAATAATATAAATAAATAAAATTAAAGTAAATAAATCAAAAGCCTTCATTTAGAATATGTAAACAGAAGAACAGACTAATTTGCAATTACAAAGAAGATACATTACCTAAGAAAATGAAAGAAACTAAAAGTTTTTGAAGAAAATTCATTGTAAAACACTCCCAAAGGGCATAAAAGCAGACATGAACAAAATTGAAAGAAATGTCGTAGTAACAGAAAAATTCAACATTTTAATTTTATAAATCACTAATCTTAATAAAAATACCAATATACAATCTTAATAAAAATACCAAGTTATTTTCTTCCACCTTCAAAGTAGAGGGGTGATTCTACAGTTCAAATGAAAAACGAAACCAAGAATAGACAGAAAAACTCTGAAAAAGAAAGGCAGTTTGGAGAACAATCCTTTTCAAATATAAAATCTTATTTTAAAGCCTTAATAACTTGAACTGCATGATGCAGGTTCATGAATAGATATATACATCAATGGAAAAGAAATAGAAATTCTAGATTTACATTTATATAAGTTTGGAAATTTAGCACACAATACAGGCATCATCTTAAATCAGTCGTAATAGGATTGAACTTTTCAGTACATTATGAGGAATGATTGTGTAGCCACCAGAAAATGAAAGTTGAATCCATGCTGCATTAGTCAAGATTATCCAGAAAAACAGAGAGAGAGAGAGACAGAGAGAGAGAGAGACAGAGACAGAGAGAAAGAGAGAGAGAAAAACATGCAATTGTGGAGAGAGAGAGAGAGAGAGAGAGACAGAGAGAAAGAGAGAGAGAAAAACATGCAATTGTGGAAGCTAAGTCCCAAGATTTGCAATTGACAAGCTGGAAACCCAGTAACATCTTTGGTATAGTTCCAATCCAAAAGTTGTCTGGCTAGAGATCTGAGAAGATCCAGTGTTTCAGTTTGAGTCTGAGGGCAGCAAAAAAGACCAGAGTTCTGGCTCAAATCTGTTGGGCAGGTAGATTCCCTCCTAGGCATTTTGTTCCACTCAGACCTTTAGTGGATTGCATGAAGGCTCCCTACATTAGGGAGAGCAATCTTAAGCTCCTCTAAAAGCTAAGGGAAAGAAAAGGGAGACCAATCTACTTTCCTTAGTCTACTGATTTAAAAGTTAAAATCATCCCAAAACACTCTCACAGATACACGTAGAATAACAGTTAATCAAATATCTGGGTGCTCTAGGGCCCAGTCAGGTTGACATGGGAAAGCAACCATCGTATACACACCTCATATGTTACACCAGGATAAACTAACAATGGATCAAAATTATACACACACACATACACACATGCATGCATGTACACACATTCTATTATGTATGTACATGCATAATAGAATGTATGCACGTGCATGTATTGTATATTATTTAAGGCAGTACATGATACATATATGCCTCATATATATATCACATATATCTACATATATATTATGATATATATCTACATATCTAAATATATATGTGGATATATAGGATATATCTTCTAAGAGTGATATATATGCCATAATATATATTAAATTATAATATTTTAAAGATATTTAAATGTATTTGTTTTCTTAAATTATAAAATATTAGAAGAAAATATAGTGAAATTATTTTGTAACCTTGGTTTAGGGAAGGTCTTTTCATTCTATGACTCAAAATGCATGCACATACAATGAAAAAAAGAACAAAAACCACACAAATATCTACATGGCCTAAGACACAAGACACAAAAACACAAAAACATGGAGAACTGGTGAAAATGTGTAATTTGAATCAGACTGAAAGAAATTCTAGAGTTAGAATTCTACACTTCTGGAAATATCTAGATATATCTAAAACACCTTGAAATTAATAAAATAATACCAGCAACCCATTTTTAAAAAAATGAACAAAAGATATGGTGATTACTTTCATATAACTTGGCTAGGCCATGATACCTAGATATTTGGTCAAACATACAGTTTAGATGTCTCTCTGAAGGTATTTTTTAGAAGATATTAACGTTTAAATCAGCAGACTTGAGTAAGCAATTACCCTCCAAAAGGTGGGTGGGCCTCATCCAGTCAGTTCAAGGCCTTAAAAGATAAAAAGTCTGATGACCCCTGAGGAAGAGGAATTCTGACTCCAGACTAACTTCAGTCTTGAGGTGCAACATGAGCTCTTCTGAGTCTCCACTCCACTGGCCTACTCTCAAGATATTAGACTTGCCACACCCGACAAATCAAGTAAAACAATTCATTAAAATAAATTTCTATCTATACACCACAGACACACACACACACACACACACACACACACACACACACACACGCTGTATTGGTTCTATTTCTCTGGAGCACCATGACTAATACAAAGGGCACGCACACAACAAAAACTCCACAAATGACTCTTAAACATACGAAAATATGCCAAACCACACTCGATAAGAGAAATGCAGAATAAAACTACCCAAGGTAGTTTTACCTCCCAGTTTGGCAAAAATAAAATAAAATAAAGTAAAATAAAAGAAAAAGAAAAAAATCACAACAGGCATTCTCATAAATTGTTATGGGATCACAAAATGGTAGAATCCCTATGGGGGAAAATTTGGCAATATCTATCAGTTACAAATATATCTGCCTCTTGAGTAATTATCTCACTTCTGGGAAGTCATCTGGCTGTTTCACTTGCACACATACAAAATGAAGTATATTCAAGATTATTCCTTGAAACATTGTTTACAATAGTAAAAGACTGAAAACAATAGAAGTAAACATCAATGAATACTATGAGGCTTTGAAAAACTGAGGAAGCTCTCTATTTACTGGAAAAATATCCTGGATATTTTTGTCAAGTAAAAACAAACCAAAACAAAGCAAGGACAAAACAATATAGATACTTTTCTCCCTTTTGTATAAGAAAGAAGGAAATACAAAATATAATGTACATATATATTTGGATTAATTTGTATAAACAAACATGAAAAATGATTCAAAAGAAACTTAGAATTCGTTATTTGTATGGGAGTGGGTAGGGTAAGATAGATTATATATATATACATATAAAATGGAAGGAGATGACTATAAGACTTTTCAATGTTTGCCTTTCCACATCATTTTGATTTTTAAACCATATATATTAATAATACAAACATTAAAAATAAATACATGAAAGCAATTGTTATTTTTAATGGTTGCACATCATTACATTGTGTGTATGTGCTATAATTTGTTTGTTTGTTTATTTATTTATTTTGCAACTGAGTTTCGCTCTTGTTGTCCAGGCTGGAGTGCAATGGCGCAATCTCGGCTCACTGCAACTTCCGCCTCCTAGGTTCAAGCAATTCTCCTGCCTCAGCCACCCTAGTAGCTGGGATTATAGGCACCCACCACCACACCCGGCTAATTTTTTTGTATTTTTAGTAGAGACAGAGTTTCACTATGTTGGCCAGGTTGTCCTAGAACTCCTGACCTCAAATAATTCACCTGCCTCAGCCTCCCAAAGTGCTGGGATTACAGGCGTGAGCCACGGATCCCAGCTCGCTATAATTTAGTTTAATCAACCCATTATTGATTGTCCTTTAAACTTTTTCTGATTTTCCTTGAGACAAATATTTTGATCAATAACCCTGTCTACATATACATGTGCACATGTCTGATATTTTCTCATGTGTAGAATTACTTGATTAAACAAGAATATCATATCGACAAATTGTCTTCCAGAACACTTCTAGCAATAGCATTTTCTTCCAGTGGTTGGTGAATATGGCTCTTTCACTGCTCCCTGGCCAACACTGACAGCTATTGGGATCATAAATTTGCAAATTTGGTAGGCCAAAAATAGGATACCACTGTAGTTTACATTTAGTTGTTTTGATTGCTATTGGGTCCAAAGTAGCAACTGAGCATAGTGGTTAAGAGCATCGGCACTGAAGTCACACAGATTTAGATGTAAGTTCTGGTTCCACTACTTACCAGCCAGTAATGACCTCAGGCAGTTTAATTATTTTTTCTTAGTTTCTCAAGTTGTAAAACAGAAAACATACTTTATACTATAAAGACATTACTGTGATTAGTTATACAATTCTTGGCATACGGTACTCAGAGAACATTCTTTTCCTTTTTTTTTTTTTTGTCTGATCATAAGCCTACTTCTGTAGGTATTCATAATCGGTTTTCTTAACTCCAGAAAGGGAAAGATGAAAATAGAAAGGTTTAGCATTTAAATAGCGGAAATGGGGCATGAGAAAAATGTATGACAATGTCCAATTGTCATCATATTGTTAAAGGTAACTTGATACAAAGCATTGGACATCTCTAGGAACAATAAGGCATTTATTTGGGTGTAGTGAAAACTATATAGGATTTATACGTGAGTTCATGTACCAACTCCAAACCTCCGATCTCTTGATAATGGAAGTAGAGCTGAGCCTTCATTTTCTTCATCTATAAAAATGGGAAGAATAGTTGTATTTGCTTATTTTGTCAATGGTCCCCAAAATGACTCCCAGACTCAGTGAATCCCTACATAGACTCACAGGACTCAGAAGTCTTTATATCTATGGTTATGGTTTATTACAGTGAAAGGCTATAAAGCAAATTCAGCAAAGAAAACAGACACAAAGGGTGAAGTCCAAAGAAAACCAGACACAAGCTCCCAAGAGTCTTTTCCCAGTGGAGTTGCACAAGACCCACATAATTCCTCCAGCAATGAGTGAGGTGGAATAACATGCATGGAGTATTGTCTACCAGGAAAGCTCATTACAGACTCAGTGCCCAAGGTTTTAATTGGGAGCTGGTTATATAAACACACTCGGCTTAGCACGTACAAAAATTCTTGACTTCCAGAATGAGACTAGGTGTTTAGCATAAACCACATTGTTTGTACAAACAGTTTAGGCACAATGAGCCACTCTTCTCACTTAGGGAAGGTCTTCTATCAGTGTAGGGAATTGTTCACAAGCCAAATTTCCAGACAGCAGCCAAGAATCAACTTGCAAGTAGGCCTTCCTAACAATAAGCAGTTTCAGGTATGCTATATTATCATTTCTTTGCACAATCTATCCCTTTGGCTTCTGGCCAAGTCCATCTTTACAGCAAAATTACTGTCAATAAGCTTCCACGTAGCAGAGTGAATTCAATCTGCCATATTGGCCCCAATTATTTCTTCCAGGTGTCCTAAATTTAGCTAGTTAAAACAAATCCCATTAACCATAAAGGTTTATCTTAGAAAGCCAAGTGGCTTCATCCTTAAGTTTCTATATGAACCTTTTTTACTTGTCCTGAGTCATCCATTGAGGCATAGCACAAATCTGGTAGGTAAACTGAAGCTGATCCAAAAGCCATCCAAGGCTGAGGCAGTGCTATAATAGTCAGGGTGCACACACAAGTACAATCCCAGAGGACATATGTGATATTCCTGGAAGCAAAGACATTGCACTGGTTGGGCACCCCAAATAGGACATGGATTAGACAGGCAGCACAGGTTAAGTTAACAGGGTCCCACTGTGGCCCCTTTACTGTGGGGCCTTCTGCTCTAAGGTTTGTAATTCAGTCCAAAACAGATCAGTTCTTAGTCTCAGAAGGACTGCCTAAGAGGCAGTGCTTTGGTTTGAATGTGTTCTCTCCCCAAATTCAGGTGTTTCTGATGTGATAATATTAAGAAGTCAGGCTTTTTAGAGTTGATTTGGTAATGAGGGCTCCTCCTCTCATAAATGAGATTAAGGCCCTTACAAAAGAGGCTTCATGCAGTCTTCAACCAGCCTGTCCTTCTGCCTTCTGCCCTGGAAGGAAACAGCGTTCCTCCACTCCAGAGAGTGCAGCAACAAGGCACCATCTTAGAAGCAGAGAACCGCCCTTACCAGACAAATGAAACTGCTGGTGCCTTGATCTTGGACTTTCCAGCCTCCAGAACTGTGAGAAAAGAAATTCTGTTCTTTATATTAATAAATTACCCAGTCTCAGGAGTTTTTTTCCTAGCAGCAAAAAAAAAAAAATGGACTAAGGCGGTCAGTTTCAAATAGTTGTCTTTGTCCATGACACCAGTCTACTTCACTAATGAGTGTGGCCTACAGCTGGGGGTTTTCTGTGTGGAAAGTTCAGGGGCTGAAGCCACTAACTGTTGTCTCAGTGTGCACTGGCAGATATGACAATCGTTGGTTCAGCAGTCATTTTGAATTCAAAGCACTTGCAGCAGTTTGGGAGGGAAGCTTGAAGTTTTTCTTTAGGAGTAGGAGAAAGCCTTTAGAAGCAGTTTTGAAAAACAAATATAATTAATGCCCTTCCCACTTCCTCATAACTCCCTAGATGCTGGGTTTTTATTTTGCCTCTATTGTGATAAAATCAGTGTGTTCCATTCCATACTCATAGCTTACATTTCTAAAAACTCTTCCAAAAAATCTCACACAGACATTTCATCTGGAAAGGCTGCATGCAAGAAAGACAAAATCACTTTTACAGAAAAGCATTTTATACAACTTGACTAAGATGACACATCCTGTTAGGAAATAGTCAGAATTCAATCTTAAAGTTCTGATTTTGTCTTTGAAAATGAGTTTATCTAATTCTTCTCCCACCCAATAGGTTTGTTTCGATCATCTATTCAGCGAGTAGCTGATAAAAGATCAGTCAATTTTGGGGGATAACTGCAGTTAATAATCAAACTGTCAGCCGAGTGCAGTGGCTCACGTCTGTAATCCCAGCATTTTGGGAAGCCGAGGCTGGTGGATCACCTGAGGTTAGAAGTTCGAGACCAGCCTGACCAATATGGTGAAACCCTGTCTCTATTAAAAATACAAAAAATTAGCCGGGCATGATGGCAGGCGCCTGTAGTCCCAACTACTCAGGAGGCTAAGGTAGGAGAATTGCTTGAACCCGGGAGGCGGAGGTTGCAGTGAGCTGAGATGGCGCCACTGCACTCCAGCCTGGGCGACAGAGCAAGACTCCATCTCAAAATAATAATAATAATAATCAAACTGTCTTACTAGGGTGTGTATATCAGGAGAAAGGCGGAAGAAGTAGCATCAGGCTCTCAGTCTGTGATGCAAACTGCAACTAATTCGGAAAGCTGAAGAACACGAGTCAATAGCAGTAAGGCATACTGAGGTGAGGCTAAAAGTCCGATCTGTTATGAGTGGATGGAGCAGTCACCATATTGGTAATGGGTCCTTCCCCAATTTACAGCTTTTAAAAAATCACAAGTTAGAAATGCAGTTAGTCTGTGCCAGAGCCTATGAGCAGCTCAATTTTGTTAATAGATGATCATATCAGAGAACAAGACCTTTTGATAATGCATCTGCAAGTGACCCAGAGGGTCCAGCCACCACCCATGATGTTGTCATAGGTTTTGGTCTCACAGGGGGTGAGGATCCTACATCTGTAAAGGTCCAAGCGTCTGAGTTCTGTTCATTGAGTCTATGCTTTCAGCTCAGCAAAGCTCTAGCTGACTTTGAAACAGACCCTAGCCAACAGTAGGAGGTTTCAGTTTTGAGTCAGCTTCAGGAAATTAAGATATGAGAACCCAGGATTCCAAAAAGCCAGCGGTTTTCTTCAGCGACAGCAGAGCCTAGACACTGTAGGGCCAGACAGCTGTGTTTCAAGTACAAGAAACAAAACAAGTCTTTTCTAAAGTTTATCTTATCAGTCTTATAGGCCAATTGACTCCCTTTAAAATATGCACAACAGGCTGGAAAATCATCAGCCACCAGGGGTCAGACCTCCTATTTGATAAGAGCACCTTAGCAAACTAAAAAGTACTTTTTAAAGCTCCAAATGTGTATCTTCATGTGAAGATTATCTCTCTTACCTTTTTCTCCCTTTTTGCTGATGCTCCAATATACAAAAAGTCATAGCACACATCATCAGTTATGGAGAACTGTTTTCTTTTCAATAGTCAAAGAATTTAAATTCCAACGCACCCACCAGCAGTAGAAAGCAAGGACGTTGAATCCCACTAAGTTTTTCTGTGTACAGCTTTCCTTTTAGCATTTATGAAAGTACAATTATATAATATGTTACATCAGTTTTTCTCATACATCCAGAACCATAGCCATAAAATACAAAGCCATTCTTAAAATTCATTACCTGCCTTTTATCTCGTTGCATATTTATTCAAACAGCTAGCAGTAAATATAGCAATTAAAAGTCGAAGGTTACAGGAGAAGGAGAAGAGGGATTCGGCAGATGTGGCAGCAGCTAGGCTGGAGTGGTTTCTTTTTTGATCTTTTTTTTTCTCCTCTGATTCCTCTAATGCACTGCTCCAGCCCTGTGAACTAAGTTAATCTGTTTTCATCCCACTTGGAGAAAAGGGCAACGCAGGTCTTTAACATTCTTGGTCTACTCAACGCCCACCTATAGGAGTTTTCGGATAATTTCTCCTGCCACCTGGAGAAGAAAACTATAAACTAATGTTTATTAACTTTTCTCCCTGAAAAAGCCCATTTTGGGGAATGTTTGGGTCTTTTAAACTCCTACCTGGAAGAAAGAACAAAAACCAAACGCATCACCCCATCTGTGTTTTTGTCATCACTTTATCTAGCAAGGCCAAAAGAAGGTAGAAATTCCAGGGGAGCCAGTTCGCCTGAGGTTGGATTATCAGTTTGAAATTCCACAGGTAACTCCTGCCTCTCAGCAAAGACAGCAACATAGCTGCCATTTCATACCTTGTATGACTCCATAGACACCCAGGAACAAATGTTTTGTCATCACCCTCCCATACTTTTTTTTCAAATAGCACTGTAGTTATATTTCAATAAGTTAGGGGTCATTTTAGTGAATCCTCCCATAGTCACTGCTGTGTCCAGGGTCCCAAAGACACTCCCATGTTTCCTGATTCAGAAGAAGGACTCATGGAACTCAACATATTGTTTTCCTCACAGTTAAAAATTTTGAAACTGATGTATTATAGTTACACAGCCAGATCATAAGGAAAACAGGCAGAAGAGAAGTCTGGAGGAAGCAGGGTGCAGGTTGCCTTATTCTCATTCCCACAAACACTCACACAGAGCACTTCCACCAGCAATGGAAATGTAGTAATTTGTGTCTGATGTTTCTGCCAAAGGAAAAATCCATTAGGAACTAGGTGCCCAGATTTTTACTGGAGTCTGATCATTTAGGTAGTTTCTGCTTAGCACGTACTAAAAATCTAAACTGTCAAAAGGAAATCTTAGCATTTGCACTAACAGTCTAGGCATCGTGAGCCATGCTTCTAATTCAAGGATTTTAAAAAAGAAAAAAAAATCAGTGTAAAAACTGTTTACTAGTCAAGTCTCAAACACCAGCCAAAAGATTAACTTGTAATAACTCTTTTCTCTTTATTCCTTCCTTCTTTTCCTTTTTCTCCCTCTCCCTCTTTCCCACCCTTCTTTTTTGGAGGGGAGAGGAACAGCTTTATTGAGATAAGATACACATACCATTACAATTCACCCAATCAAAGTGAACAAATACAAAGGTTTTTAGCATATTCAGAGCAATGCAGCTGAATCGGGAAAAGCTCCCATGTCCCCCACACAGGGCTTGCGATGGGGGTGTGGCTTGCTTCTTTGGTGTCCAGCTGCTCAAAACTCATAGAGTGAGTAGGCAGGGGGGCAGGTTGTGGGGAGCGTGAGTGCTGACCCCACAACAGTGTCTAGGGGTGTTACAGCTGCTGAAGCCCCAGTGAGCGTGTGTTACAGGATGCTTTTAGTTTTGCCTTCTGTAGGTGGCTTGTTTTAATCAGCTCTACTAGACCCCCTGCCTTATCACAAGGACAGAGGACTTTCTGTATCCCGGAGTTTCTTGCCTTGGTGTACCGGAAGAACTGGATCGCACATGAATGAATGAGAATGAGTGCAAGGTTTTGGAGAATGAGTGCAAGGTTTTATTGAGTGGAAGTAGCTCTCAGCGGGAGCCAGAAGGGAGGTGAAGTGGGAGGTGGTTTTTCCCTGCAGTCAGGCTGCTCAGCAGCTGGGCTCTCCGCCTAGGACCCTGGCCAAACTCCATGTTGTTTTGGCATCTGCTGGTGCCTGTTGGTGTGCTCTGACATCAGTGCATTCCTCTCAATATCCAGCTGCTTGTGTGTGTGCTTGCTAGGGTCTCAGGGTTTTTACAGGCATAGGATGGGGGCGTGGTAGGCCAGGGTGGTTTTGCGAAATGCAACATTTGGGCACAAAAACAGAAATGCCTGTTTTCACCTAGGTCCATGGGCACAGGCCTGAGGGTTGAGCCCTCGTCAAAGACCGATCCTTCTCTATCCAGCACTTCCCTGCTTCCCTCCCATATCACAACCATCACTGAAATCAATTTTAGAACATTTTCATAGCCACCCAAAAAACCTGTCCTCCTTAAGTAGTCACTCCTCACTGCCCCCTTCTCCCAATCCCTGGCACCACTAATCTAATTTCTATCTCTATAATTTCGCTTATTCCAGACACTTCATATAAATGTAATTATAAAATATTTGGCCTTTTATCTTTGGCTTTTTTTCACATAGTGTAATGTTTTAAAGATTCATCCACTTTGTAGCACAAATCAGTACTTCATTTCTTTTTATGGCTGAACAATATCTTATTTTAGAACTATACCATATTTGGTTATCTATTCATTAATTGATGAACATTTGGGTTCTTTCCAGTTTTTGCCTATTTGAATAGTGCTACTATGACATTCTACTAAACATATTTATTTGAACATCTGTTTGTATTTCTTTTGGGTGTATATCAAAGAATAAAATAGCTTAACAGAATATGTTAAAATATTAAGTAAAATATTAACAGAATATATTAATTGTGTGTTTAAGTTTTTCAATAATCACCAAACTATCTTCCATAGCAGTTTCACCAGTATATGTTCCCACCAGCAATATATGAAGGTTCCAATTTTCCCATATCCTTGTGAACACTTGCTATTTTCCTTTTATTTTTATTAAATAAAAACTGTCCTACTGGATGTGTTATCTCATTGTGGTTTTGATTTACATTTTACTAATGACTAGTGGTCTTGAACATCTTTTCATGTGCTCATTGGCAATTTTTATATTTTCTTCAGATAAATATCTATTCTGATTTCTTGCCATTTTTAAAGTTGGCTTATTTGTCTTTATAACACTGAGATATGAGTTTCTCTTATATTCTAGATACAAGTCCCTTATCAGATATATAATTTGCAGATATTTGCCTCCATTTTGGGGTGGACTTTCAGTTTCTCGATAGTATCCTTTGAAACACAAAAGTTTTTGATGAAGTTTAATGTATCTAATTTTTTTTGTCATTTGAAATTTTGTTGTCATATCTAGATATCACTTGTGCTTTGCCTAACCCAAGGTCACAAAGATTTATGCCCATGTTTTAAGAGTTTTTTTTTTTAATTATTTCTAGCTACTGCATTTAGATCAATGATCCATTTTTAGTAAATTTTTGTGTATGGTGTGGTAAAGAGGTTTAATTTCATTCTTTCACATATGGATATCCAGTTGTCCCAGCACCAATTGTTGAAAAGACTTATTTTCTCATTGAATTTTCTTGGCACCTTTGTCAAACATCAGTTGTGCATAAATGCAAGGCTTTTTTCTGTATGCTCAATTTTATTACATTGATTTATATGTCTAAACTAATGCCAGCACTACATTTTCTTTATTACTGTAGTTTTATGACAATTTTTTTTTTAGACTAAGTTTTGTTCTTGTTGCCCAGGATGGAGTGCAGTGGTGCAATCTCAGTTCACTGCAACCTCTGCCTCCCGGGTTCAAGTGATTCTCCTGCCTCAGCCTCCCGAGTAGCTGGGATTACAAGCACCCGCCACCATGCCCAGCTAATTTTTGTACTTTTAGTAGAGACAGGGTTTCACCATGTTGGCCAGGCTTGTCTTGAACTCCTGACCTCAGGTGATCCACCCGCCTCAGCCTCTAAAAGTTCTGGGATTGCAGGCCAGAAGTAAGAATCCTTCCACTTTCTTTCTTTCTTTCCAATAATGGCTTGACTTCTTTTGATCCTTTAAATATCCATATGAATCTTAGGATCAGCTTATTAATTTCTGTAAAAATCCAGCTACGATTATATGGGGATTGTGTTGAACCTGTGAATTTATTGGGAAGTATTGGCATCTGAACAATATTAAGTGTTCTAATCAATGTACATGGAATGTGTTTCTATTTAAAAATTTTTTGGCAGTATTTTACAGTTTTTCATGGAGTACACATGGGCACAAAGAAGGGAACAAAAGACACTGGGGCCTATTTGAAGTAGGAGGGTGGGAGGAGGGTGAGAATTGAAAAATTGCCTATAGGTACTATGATTACTATCTGGGTGATGAAATAATCTATACACCAAACCCTGTGACATGCAATTTACCTATATAACAAACCTGGATGTGTACCCCTAAACCTAAAATAAAAGTTAAAACTTTTGTAGTTTTTAGAGAATACGTTTTTTACTTTTTTGATAAATTTATTCTTAAATATTTTATATTTTCAATGCTATTATTTTCTTCATTTTAACATCAAATTACTCATTGTAAGTATATAAAAAATACAATTGATTTTTTGGCTGGGTGCAGTGGCTCATGCGTATAATCCCAGCACTTTGGGAGACCCAGGTGGGTGGATCACCTGAGGTCAGGAGTTCAAGACCAGCCTGGCCAACATGATGAAATGCCATCATTACTAAAAATACAAAAAGTAGGTGGCTGGCAAGATGGCCGAATAGAAACAGCTCCAGTCAGCAGCTCCCAGAGAGATCAACACAGAAGATGGGTGATTTCTGTCAACTAGGCTGGAGTGCAGTGGCATCATTATAGCTCACTGTCATCTTGAACTCCTGGGCTCAAGGGATTCTCCCGCATCAGCCTCCTGAATAACTGGGACTACAGGTATGAACCACTATACCCAGCTAATTTTCTTTTATTTTTTGCAGAGACAAGGTGTCGCTATGTTGCCCAGGCTGGTCTTGAACTTCTGTGCTCAAGTGATCCTCCTGCCTTGGCCTACCAAGGTGCTGGGATTACACATATGAGCCACTGTGCCTGGCCCTTGTTTATTAGTACTAATAGTTTTTTAGTGGATTCTGTAGGATTTTTTATATATAAGATGGTATCATCTGTAAATGAGATAGTTTTACTTCTTTTACGATCTCAATGCCTTTTGTTTTTCTTGCCTAATTGCCAGGCTAATGTAATTTATTTCTGTACACCTTTGCTCAGAGTTTGTTGTTGAGTACCATAAAAATTTTTTTTAAAATGTGAAGCTGCCTTATAAACTGTAAATCTTATCTAGACATATACAAATGTTTATTTTATTATTTCTTCTAAAGTTGAGTCACTCTACTGGGTATTTAGATGAGCAATAGAGATCATGACAAGTCCAAATCAACTACCAGTGATTTTCTTTGGCTTCTGGCCTGTCTTTAAGAAAAGATTAATTTTTAAAATAATACAATGGTGATTTTCTGTATCCCTTTATATCAGGAAAGTAATCTTGGCTCTTATTCATATCTGTACAAGCTTGACAGGATTGATAGCATGATTGGGTATGGGCCAAATGCAGGGATGGAGAGTTCTTAATATGTACAATCCATTCATCCTCTATTTCCTACAGGTCATCACAGATCTACGAAGGATAAGAATTCATCTGCCATAGGTCAGGTGAATGAGAGAGTCCAGAGGTTCTGGAATGTGTCTAGGAAATGTCCACATAAGGAAACATTTAATACATATTTATTGTACCCATATAAATGTACAGAAAAATTATGAAATATGGGCTTTCTCCTCTTTTTTTTTATTTCCCAAAAATCATCTTTATTTCATTAAATAGGATCTTGAAAACACAAGCAGGATTCCTGCAGAGTAAGTACATGTTTCATATTTAAAAATGAATTATACAAAATAGAGGCTTTTAATATTATGCCAACCTACTCTGCTCATTTATGCACTATAAATCCAAAATGTGATTACAAAGCTAATTGGAATTAAATTGAAGTCAAATACAACTTTTGCTTGATTGATCTTAACCAGATTAGAGGAAGACAGCCAGCTTTGTCCATTAAACTTGACATAATCTTAGGTAGCAAGAAGTTTTGTGGGTCTCATTCAGTCAGCAATTCTTTTTATTTTACCTTCATGGCCTATAACAGGAATATATGTTGAATTTTGGGTTACTTAAGTGAAACGTTGGATAATACATCACATGACCTGATCCAAAATAAAATTGCAAGTGAAACGTGAGAATAAAAATGAAGTATGAAAACCCGGTTCACTGAAGTAAACACTGTTTTTCACAGTAAGTGGCAAACTTAAGGATTGGAAAGTACCTGGGGCTATAAGCTATATTAACTTGTTGCCTAACTCCACTAGGAATCTCAGCCTTTATGTTTATTAGATCTTAAGAAACAGATAAAAAATATTCTCAAAATTGAGCCAGATGCTGTGGCTTGTGGCTGTAATCCCACCTTTTCCAGAGGCTGAGGCAGGAGGATCACTTAAGCCTGGGCAACATAGCAAGACCCCCATTTCTAAAAAAATTTTTAAATTAGTCAGCCATGGTGGCATAGTCCTGTAGTCCTAACTACTTGAGAGGCTGAGGAGGTTGAGGTAGGAGGATCACCTGAGCCTAGAACTTTGAGGCTGCAGTGAGCCATGATTGTGCCATGCACTCTAGTCTGGATGACAAAGAACAACCCTGTCTCTAAAATATATATATATATAAATACATTTATATAAAATTATATACATATAATTATATATTGTATATAATTATAACATAATTATAATTAATATGTCATATAACAATATTATAATATATTGTTATAATCATATTATTTATAATATAATTAATATTATATATATCAAAATGTTATAAGGCTATAGTTATATTTGTCATCTTTTTACATTACTACTAGAGAAAACACCTGTAGGGGGTCCTAATGGTAAAAGGGTAACCTCTATCCATCAGTGGCTACAAATATTTCAATATATTATAAAAAAGCCACTGTTGAAGATTTCAAAATGGGGTTTCTCAGAGGAGTTTTAGTAGGAAAATTTTGCCATTAGACAAAGACCTTCACAACAATGCTGCTATTTTGTAAAGGGGAAGGGGGGAAAGCTGGATTCCAAATAAGACTACTTCCACTCAGAAAAACACAGACTGTTGCCTGCTGACAACTAGTGTACCTTGTTTGCCTTTGAGGAAATGTGCCATAAGCACATGGAATGAAAATATCAACCACATGACTGCTATTTTTTAAAACTAGCATTTATTGAGCACTTTATGAAGACAGATTGCAATTTATCCTGCATAAAATATTCTTTATCTCTTAATTTACTCCTTATAACAATCCTGTGAGGTAGGTACTGTATCTCCCATTTTTCAGACATGAAAGTTTAGGGATATTAAGTAACTTGCTTAATATTGTATAACTAGTAAACGGTGCATATAGACAATGGTCTGTGACACCAGAGACCAAGCTCTTTTTTGGGGCGTGGGAGGGGACAGGCTCTCGCTCTGATGCCTAGGTGGAAGGCTGGAGTGCACTGGCACAGTCTTGGCTCATTACAACCTCCACCTGCTGGGCTCAAGCGATTCTCATGCCTCAGTTTCCTGAGTAGCTGGGATTGCAGGTGTGCACCACCACGCCTGGCTAATTTGTGTGTTTTTAGTAGAGATGGTGTTTCACCGTGTTGTCCAGGCTGATCTAGAACTCCTGACATCAAGTGATCCGCCCACCTCAGCTTTCCAAAGTGTTGGGATTACCAGCATGAGCCACCGCGCTTGGACTGAGATCAAGCTCTTAAAGGCATTATGCTCCAGTATTTGTTTCTGGTATTATGTGTTTTATCTTAGTGAGACATAATTCTGACCATGGAGAGATTCAGAAAATTAAAATGAAAATCATCTTTGGATCAGACTTTGTAGAAAATTGCTTTTATGATCAACAGCTACATATAAAGATGTTTTTACCCCCTTCTTGGAACTACCAGTCTTTTCTGATATTTATATAGGCATATTTATATTTCTTTAAATAATTTTATTGAAATATAATTAACATTAACTGCATATATTTAAAATACACAATTTGATTACTTTTGATGTGTATACACCTGTGAAATCATCACCACAGTCAAGATAACATTTTAAACATCTCCTAAAATTTCCTCTTGCTTTTAAAAAAAATCTATCCCTTCCTGTATTATCTCCTCCTTTTAACATGGTCCTCAGGAAACCACTGAACTTTTTTCTTTCAATGTAGATTAGTTAGCATTTCCTGAAAGTTCATATAAATGAGATCATACTTATATACTTTATTAAAGTAGGGGATGGGGACCTGGCTTCTTAGAAAAACATAATAATTCTGAGATTTATCCAAGTTGTTTCTTGCGTCAGTAGTTCATTCCATTTTATTGCCAAGTAGTCTTCTGTCATATGAACATATCACCATCCATCATCTGTTGATGAATATTTAGATTGTTTCCAGTTTGAGGCTATTTACAAATAAAAACAACTATGGACATTTGGATGCAAGTCTTTGTGTGTATGTCTTAGATAAATGTTTTGGATGAAAATAGTTGGTGTATAAGTAACTATTTAAGAAACTCCAAGACTCTTTTTTTTTTCTGTCTTTTTTTTTTTTAATTGCATTTTAGGTTTTGGGGTAAGACTCTTTTAAAAAGTGGTTGCACTATTTTATATTAACACCAATAGTGTAAGAGATTTCAGTTGCTCCTCATCCTTACCAACAGTTTGTACAGTATTTTTAATTTAGCCATTCTAATGGGTGGGTTTTTGGTTATTTTGATATTGTTTTGTAGTTTTAACTTAAATTTCTCTGGTAACTAATGATGTTGAACATTTTTAACCTGCTTATTGGATGTTCACAGACGTTCTTTTGTGAAGTGTCTCTTCCTACCTTTTATCCACTTTTTACTGCGCTATTTTTCTTTTTGCTAATGAGTTGTAAGAATTCTTTAAATATTCTGGATTGAGTTGTAAGAGTTCTTTACATATTCTGGATACAAGTGCCTTTTCTATTATTTGTGTCACAAAATTTTTCTTCCTTCTGTTTGCTTTTTGCTTTTCTTAAGGGTTTCTTTTGTATAGCAATATTTTAAAAATATGTATTTTATCATTTTCTTTGTGGTTTGTGTTTTTTGTGTTCTGGCACAGGAACCTTTGCCTACAAAAAGTCACAGAGATTTTCTCTTATGTTTTTCTCTAAACATTTTATAGTTTTAGGTGTTACATCATTCATTTAGATTTTGTTGTTGCATGTGGTGTAAGGTAAATGTCCATGTTTATTTATTCTACATGATGTCCAGTTGAATCAGAACCACTTCTTAAGACCTTTTCTTTCACCATTGAATGTCATTGGCATCTTTATCAAAATTGATTAATAGTATGTGTGGGTGGGATTATTTCTGTATTTCTGTACCGTCTACTTATATGTCTATCATTTCAACAATGCTAATCTGAATTAATATAGATTTACAATAAGTCTTATAATAAAGTAGTGTAAGTTCTCCGACTTATTTTTTTCAAAAATTTTTTATTTTCCTAATGTAGAGGAAGAATAATCCCCAGAGGTTCCTAGATGGAATACGACACTGTAACAAAAAACAAATTAACAAGAGAAAAACAGATGTTTATTAATATGTATATTTTGTATATACATGGCAACATTTAGGGAATGTAGTCGTTCCCAAAGAAGTAGCTTTGAATTTCAGCATATATATCATCTTCAACAAAAAACAGTATGTCTTTAGAGAAATGACAAGACAAAGGAAAAGGAGTGTGATTCTCTAGGGGTAATAACTTGTGGAAAACAAATAAATGGCAGATAAAGGCTAGTTAGTAAAGTTTGTTAATGTAGATTCCTCTGGTACTGCTACAGGACCAACAAGTTCATATCCCCACTGCAGAGTAGCAGATCAATTGCATCAATTGCGTCAGCAGGGTTTGCAGCGGAGGAAGTTTAATGATTGTAGAGCATCGAGCAAGGCCCTCAAATTCATCTCCCAAGTTTTGGGCTAAGATTTGCAAGGGGATCATGGAGGTCAAGGGGCTGGGAAATTAGGGTTATTGATTGCTTGGGGTAAAGAGGATGTGGAAACTGCATTCTTTTGTAAGTCAGCTTCTCCCGGGGTCCTTCACGCCAGCTGACATCAGTAGTGTCACTGGTATGTAGAACCTAAAAAATTATTTCAAAGAAGAAACAATGTCTCATAATGTTCAAGTTATCATCTAGGGTATTTAAGAGAAACTATAATCTTATAACAGGGTCTCAGTGATTCTGAGACAATAGGCAGCAAAGAACAATGAGGAAGCAGGCCAGGGAGCAAGCTGACCTCAGGACTAGTGCTGAATGTGCTGCAAGCTTGTTTAATTTTTGTTTCTCCCCCTCCTTTCTCTGATTCATTTTACAAAGTTTATAGGGACAGTCTCAGTACCATCTCTAGATGATAGGGGTCTGAAGTTTGTTTTTGGTGGTTAAACTTTGTTCTCCCTGGTTGGGAGGTGGCCATTTGTCTTTGTAAATCTACGTCCTGCTTTTAGGCAAAGAGAAGAAGGAAAGAGAGCTTTCCTGCATCTGTTTCTTCTTGATTGTTTTCAGCTCAACAATCCTTCATATTTTGGGATGACATATCTCTCACACTAGGTACTTTGAATTTCCATATAAATTTTAGAATCAGCTTGCCAATTTATTTTTTTTAAACACCTTCTGGAAGTTTGATTGTGATTGCATTTAATGTATAGATCAATTCAGGAAAAATTGCCATCTTAAAATAGTATCTTTTTATTCATGAACATATTTTATTTCTCCATTTACTTAAGTCTTTTAAAATTTCTTTAGGAATATTTTGTAATTTGTAGGATAGAAATCTTGGACATCATTTGTTAGGTGAATTTTAAAATATTTTTTATTTTGTTACCATAAATGGATATTTTACTGCTAGCTTATATGAATACAATGGATTTTAAAATATTAAAATACATACATCTAATATGGAAGACACTGCTTAATTCACTTAATTTTATTATGATATGATATCTTTCCCATTTTAAGAACAAAAGTGAAAAACAAGAATACAAAAGTCCTTGCAGCAACCTGTTTTCTCCCCTTCATCAGGGTTTGCTTAAAAATTGAAATTTTGTTTCCACATTTTCTCACATGCATCTCTCAATAAATTCTAACCTAGTTTACTTCCCTAACAATCTGCTGAGATTCCCATATCTCTTTATTGCAATTTCTAACACCATGCCCAGCAGAATACTACTATTTTCCCCTTATATAATGACTTTTTTTAACGTATTATCTTGTTTAATCTCTTGCCATTTTTAACACTGTTGATAGCATTTAACACACCTTTGTTTTGATTTAAATGATTTCTACATCTCTAGGAACTTGTTTTCAATCTTCTCTGTATAAGCATTTTCCTTCGTTCAGTCATTTATATTAGGAATCCTGTGTTAGCCCTGCTTTCCACTTCACACACTCTTCTTGGATACTTTTATATAATTCTCTGACTTCAATTATTATTCATATGTTGATGACTTTGACATCTGTAACTCCAGGCCAGATCTCTTTACTAAAATCTAGCTAAAAACTGAGCATCGTTTCTTAGTCTGGGAACTTGCCTCTTAAAGGACAAAGACTAACATAGAAAAAGAAACCTGGGTTTCATCCTTGATTACCACCATCTAGTCACTGCCAAATCATTTCATCTCCTTAATGACTCATAAACTGTGAACTTTTTTCAATTTCCATTGAAACAAACTTAGCTTAGGCCAATATCATTTCTCATTGGAACCGAATCCTGATCATTCCCCTGGCTTCCATTCTTACCATTCTCAAAGCAGTATTTACACTGCATACAAAATGATTTTTTTAAACATAAATCTTCCTGACCTAAAAGGATGAAGCTGAGGCAAAATTAATATAAGCAAGAGTGTTTATTTGGGCCAAGCTTGAGGATTGCAACCCATGAGCATAGATTAGAGTTGCTCTGAATATACTCTCCAATTGGAAGCAGTTACAAGTAGATTTTTAAAGGGAAAAAAAAGAGGCAGTTCCTGAGTTATTTATCAAGAATTTACATTAAAATAACATAAGTTGTGGATTAGCTACACATTGTTCTTTATATCACAAATTCCAGGAACATGAAGATAATGGGTGAGGCAGCTAGTCAGGAAAAGAATGACTAAGCAATCATCCCTGGGCACGGGTGCAGGGATGGGAGGAGTGAAGAGAGAATGGTTTGAAGTCCCATAGTCATATCTCTCTGGGCCTGCCGACCTCACATAGCTCAGATTGCTCTGAGCTATTTTTCTTTTCTCAATCTGATTGTGAAACTCTCCTGATCCCCATTTCTTCCAGCCCAAGTCTGAGCTACTTAGTGGAACATATTTGACCTTTATGATCTCAATCAGGTTTATTTCTCAGCTTTCTCTCCCTTCTCCAATCTCACATCCAACATTCCAGCAATACTTAACTATTTGTGATTCCCCCAAATGTGCAATGCTCTCTTTTATATCTTTGGACTTTTGCACATGCTGCTCTTGCCGCTTGAAATATTCTTTTCCTCTTTTTTTCTTCAACTCCTACTTTAAGTAAATGTTTATCAGAATGATGTTGGGGCTCAGAAAATGACACCCTAGAGTAGGGTGCTTTGATGTGCTAAGAACTTTGAATTTAAAGAAAATTGAAAGGCTTTAGAAGCTGTTTCAGAATCAAGGTCTCTCTTATCTTCTGTTTCTGCCTGCAAATGCAGGGAGGGGATCTCTCTGAAATTGCTTTATCTTCCCTTGTTCAAAAGGAATGCAATTGTCTTGAACTCCCTCCCTAGGAATCTCAAACAACCAGGGGTATTAATCACCAAAGAGGAGATTAAAAGTCATCACTACATCCGGACAGGCTATTGCCTATTCTGGAGGCTTCTCTGGAACAGCTCTTATTACCTGAGAGATTTTATCTGCAAAATAAGACAATCTTTATTCACTATGCAGTTTCTCCACTATCCCTTCCATTATGTGTGAACACTTTCCCTCAAAACCTCAAGACCTTATTCTTTTATGTTATGAAAACTTCACCCATCTGCCCCTTCTTTAAGACTCATAATTTTTTGTGAGGTTATTTCTGCATGCACATAGTTAAAATGGTTTTATCCTGGTAATCTGTTTATTGTCAGTTTATTTTAGCAGACTCAATTATCAAATCTTCAGAGGAAAAGTATTAAACCAATGTGTATAAATTCACATCTCACGTTTCTAATTTGAATTATTAAGTTAGTCAAACAGATAAGAATGTTATTCAAACTGAAGATGCATCAATAAACATTATCCAATCTGAAGAACAGAAAGAAAATAAAATTGAAAAATAATGAACAGAGCCACAGTGGCCTATGAGATACGATTAGGTACTTTCAGAAATCAATATTTTTTTTAAAAAGTGTGAACTACTAACACATACCACATCATTAATGAATTTCAGAAAGAATTATGTTGAGAGGAATAAAACAGATACTAAAGAGTGCATTTTACCTATTCTAGAACTTCATGTAAATATAATTGTATAGCATTTATTTATATAATATAATATAGCATATATTATATATTATATATAATTATATAATATACAATTATACAATTATATAATATATAATATATAATTATATATTATATTATATAAATATAATCATATATAATATATATTATATTTATAATATAATCATATATACAATATAA